>WMED01025985.1:0-10913 GCA_019650415.1 Pipa parva
CTCTATCCCCCGGCGTTTTCCTCAGTATCCCTCGGCGTATCGCGCAGCTCAGCTGAGCCGTGGCTCAACAGAGCTGCGTCTTCTCACTGCAGCTTTGGAAAGAGCCACACTGAAGGCTCGAAAGAGCCGCATGTGGCTCGCGAGCCGCGGTTTGCTGACCGCTGTACCAGATGATAAAGGCAAAGGAGACCCCAATTCAATCTGATCAGAAGACTCTGCATCTCCACATAGCAAATACATGAAAGGGGAACATCAGATGTGTGTGGTCCCTCCAAGGAATTAACACTGTACGCATTTTGCCGAGGCTTCTTCTCGTAGTGTGTTATATTTTACAGTTCAGAGCAGCCTTTTTAAATCCCCAAGTTTGGTGCCAAACTCTAATGAGGCGTCAAGCGTCACGACGCAGTCGCGTCATGATGCCACGGCATCTTGTGGAACGTCACAACGTCATGACGCGGCCACGTCACGACGCCTTACACACGTCATGACGTATAGCGTCAAGACGTGACAAGCCGGCAGAGTGGATTATCGCTGATTGTGATGTGAATGAACTCACCAAGACACCGTGGAAAAGTCCAACCTAGCCAGCAAACCAAAAAAAAAACACATGAACAGGCTACATGTCAAATACTGTAGTAACATGTAATACAAAACCATACTCTCCCACCTGTACACAAAACTAATTAGATGAATGCAAACTCAGGGAAGTGTTTGTACATAAATAAAGTGAATAAATACATTTATATGAAAAATTAAATAATAATGATGATAATTAATTTTAACCATTATATATAATATATGTAATAATAAATATTAAATCCAGAGAAGAAAAAAAAAACAAAACTTTATGTGTTATAATATATTCTCCAGGAAAATGATTCTTCACTCAGAATGCAGTAACTCCTACAGTGCTGTACTGTCAATGGTCATAAAAGTCCAATGAGATCCTGTTGCTTATATTTTACAAATGTTCAGATGTTCAAATAAAGTGTTCGAAAGAGAACTCTTTGTTAATACCTTGTGGCGATCTTGAATTTAGGTTATATATCCATCTAGTTTCAGCTCTCAACAATTGCTTATTAAGGTCTCCTCCTCTTCTTCCAATCACGACTCTTTGAATACCGATGCATCTAAGATCTTTAGTTTGCCCACTGTGAGTAAACAAAAAATGAGATGCAACAGAAGATAATTGTCTGGACTCCCGATGATCCCTCTCTGCCAAATTAATGTTTTACAGATACTGGCTTAATCTCTCTTTTAATTTTTGACTCATTTTACTTACATATAACTTGCTGCAAGGACATGTCAGGACATAGATGCAGCAAGTGGTGTTGCAATTAATAAATTCATTAATTTTGTACGTTCTAACATTCATAGTATCTGATATATTGTCAGTTTTTGTAATGAATGGACAAAATTTGCAACAACCACATGGGTATGACCCCACCAAACGATAACCTCTGTTTAATGTTTTTTTGGTATGTTCAAAATGACTCTTGGTCAAAAATTTTTTTATCGACCTGCATCTTCTAGCTGTTACTACTGGATGTCCTGCAACAAAGTTACTAAGTAGGAGGTCAGATTTCAATATATGCCAGCTGTTATTGAGAATGCGTATAACCTGGTCCCACTGGTTGTTATAAGTGGTCACAACTCTCAATAAACCATCTTGTATGCGACTCTTCTTATGGCTATTCACCAAAGTATTATTTTGAGTCAATCTGTTCGAATATCTCTTTGCCTTATTGATGACAGACTTCGGATAATTACGTGCAATAAAGCGATTCTCTAGCTCCTGACACCTCACGCAATAATCCATATCAGAGGTGCAGTTCCTCCAAATCCTGAGGAACTGCCCCTTCGGGCTTGGAATCACGCAGGTGTACAGGATGGAAACTGTCGTATGACAGTAAACTATTGGTGGCAGTAGACTTCAGTAAGGAGGAAACCATCAGGTCCCCGCCTGACCGACACATCCAGGAAGTCAACTGCCACATCAGAATAGTGATAAGTAAGTGTTATGTTCAAATCATTTTTGTTCAAAGTTTCCAAAAAGTCCAGTAAAATATCACTGGACCCTCGCCAGAGAAAACACATCATTGATGTACCTGAGAAAGATATCAACGTGTGACATATAAAAATCCAAATCCTCACAGCAGATGTGCTCACGCTCCCACCAGCCCAGGAACAAATTAGCATATGAGGGCACGCACTTCGCCCCCATAGCTGTACCTGAAATTTGTAAATAGAACTCCTTGTTAAAAAGGAAATAATTGTGACTTAAGATGTAATCAAGCAAAACCAAGGTAAATTCATTCTTTTGTATGTTATCTGTTGTTTCCATGTCAAGAAAACATTTAGCAGAATACATCCCCTTGTTGTGCGGAATGGAGGTATATAATGCCTCCACATCACGTCACAAGGAGATGTTCTTCACTGATAGGTATATCCTTGATTTTTGTAATAAAGTCACTAGTATCCCTCACGTATGATGGGAGCCTGAGCACATGTGGCTGCAAGAATGAATCAACAAAACTACATGCCGGTTCGATGATAGAACCAATCCCTGCAACAATGGAACATCCAGGTGGATTTTGTAAATTTTTATGGACCTTTGGTAGCATGTAGAATGTGGCTATTATAGGATGTGATGGTATCAAAAAATCCTTTGTCTGTCCATCAATAATGCCCTTCACATATGCATGTTCCACAATTTTCACCAATTGTTTTAAAAAAACACCAGTTGGATCTGAAGGTAATTTTTTATAAAAGGACTTATCACCTAATTGTCTATGTGCTTCCTGAAGATACAATTCTGTTGGCCAAAGTACGATGTTCCCTCCTTTGTCTGAAGGCTTAATGACTGTGTGTTAGGAAACTTACCTGTTCTCCTGCTTCTTCGGTGCGGCGTTCGTGCCGCAGCTCTCTTGCCCGCGCCTCCTCTGTGCGGCTGCGTGCACGTGATGCGGGCGCACGCTTTTGTCCATGGCTTAGTAAAATCATGTGTATTTAACTTCTAAAAATGAGATGCTTTGATTTGATTGTCTGGACTCCCCATGATATATACTGAATTAATTCTATTTGATAGCATCGTCCACATTTATTTATCATCCATTAGGGGCACATTATGACATTTATTAATTAATTTATTTAATTGATTATTCATTTGTTTATCCACTTCATTAACTATCAGATGTGGTGTTCCCTCTTAATGATTCATTGTCTCCTTTGAGACAATTTTAAATGATTTTAATCCACTTTGCTTTAGTTTTCCGTTCTAATTTTGGTTTTGGAGTGAGCTTGTTTTGTGAGTTAATTTATAATATGCAATAAAATTTCATTGTTTATTTAAACTTTTTTCTATGTAATAATTTATTAATCATCGTTGAGTGTGCGCTTGCAAAATGGGTTTCTTTTTTCTTTTTGTCATGACTCGCTGATGTCCTGCACGCGGACATCAGCGAGCGCATTAAAGGGATTCCAGTCTCGGCGAGAGCAAAAGAGTTGCCTCACCGAGAGTGGAATCCCTTTAATGTGCTCGATGATGTCCGCGTGCAGGACATCAGCGAGTACATCTCAGTCAGTCCGAAGTGAGGCGAGTATCGGAGTATTGTGAATTCCCACCTTTGTCTCCAGCGCTGCCCCTGCTCTCTTTGGTGATCCTGATGTCTTCTGATCTTGATAGGCGCTGAGGTCCTCTTTACGTCCGGTTCCTCTATATGTTTTGCCAAAAAGAGCAAGTGCAGTAGTAAACAATGCAAATCAGGAATTCTACTTTAATGCAATGAGGTCCATGCTAGACTGTTTTTATTGGGGGCCCCTGCTTATATGTTGGTTGAAGGCTTTGGTACAACTGAAATGGTATTTTTTTTTAATTGGATGATTATTTGGCAGCACAGCCATCTACACAGCTAGGTACATCGGGTCAATAGAAAAATCTCCACATCCAAATATTTCTGATAACCATAATGGGCCAACATATAACTCAATGAACTACATTTGGATCATTTTATCTATGTTTCCTTTACAGCTGCAGAAATGCTTTGTCTTGAAGGGAATGGCAGTGAAGATGTTGCAAGTTGGCCTGGCAGATGCAAATGTTTCAATTCAATACGTTTTGAGAAAATGTCTATAGATTGTATACACTACTTATACCCAGTGCTAGGTTCTAGGCAATGCCTCACACCACTATGCTACTTATTCTCAGTAAGGTAAAGGGCCTCCCATGCTTGTCTTCACGGTTTGACATCTAGATAGAATTTATACTATCAGAGGCAGAATTGAGACAAGCATTGTTTTGGGGTATATATGTTGTCATCTGAAAACCAGATTTCTTGTCCTAACACTTAGCTGATCCAGATATTTTTTTTTTATGAAGACATTCTTTTTAAGGATGACACACACAGAAGAATAGTTTTACTTGCCTATGTCAGTAGACAGATATTTCCATGTGTACACAGCTTAGCTGAAGTCAGAAGTAAATACACGCTAGCGTCAGTCACTGCTGCACTTAAAAAAGGGATTATTTTTCATTATTTACATAAGAACATGCATTTATTGTCCATATATATGTGGTAAACTAGTTTCTGGCTGCAACCATACCCCCAGAAAAGCTCCAGCCCTGGTAAATGATCCCGCAACATGAAAACAATATCATCATTGTTATTACACAATGAACACAACTTCTTCAGTGGGAACCATCAAGGTATTCTCCAAACATAACCTGTAAAGGAGGAAGACTACTGGTACAGGAGGCAGTTTGCCACTGGTGTTCCTCCCCTGAAATGTACATGTGGGTGTATTTTTTTATCAAATATATAGTGAATGGGGAGCCATATCAGTCCATACGGAAAAAAAATGATTCAGTTTGCAGAACAATGCTTGTGGCCAACCACATTATGTGCCATTGGACTAATAATTCAGATACTGCTTTCTAATATAATTGTTTTTCTGCACTGAAAGGGAAAGACAGCAGTACTGGGAGCATCTTATCACACTTAAGAAAAACGCTCAAACATATTTACATTTCAGCAATTCTGGGACACGGTGCTTCAGTACACAAGATTAAGAAGCCAAAATTCTCCCCCTCCCAAGACGTACAATAATTCCATAATTCCATCCCAGCAGCACAACCCTCTGTAGTTCAGAGGATTGCACTTCTATTGGCTATTCCTAGTTCCAGTCCTGTGTTTCACACAGCCTTTCCATTATCCTGTTTTACACAGCAGGCATTGACTAGTGCAATTAAACAAGTACAAGTTTCCCACAGTCAGTTGGAAAAAAGTAACACGTCATCATATCCTTTATGTTCTATCAGGTCAAAATGAAATGGCAAATAAATCAGCTTTTCAAACCACTGCGCAAAAGATTAATTGTATTTTGGTTTAAAATGATTAACAAATATTAAATATGCAATTAAACAAATTAATGATGCGCATTTGGTTCTTAAAATCAGTTGTGTTTGTATATGGAAGTGTAGAAGAAGTATATGTGCCTTTTCAGTGAATAATTACTAGATATGCCTGGGATTGAAGTGACTGTAGTAAAGACCAGAATTAATTTATTGGCTCATTAAACAGTTTTATATTTTATATATATATATGCACTCATCATGGAAGATCACGTATGCCAGTAATACTATGGACAGGGACAGTGACCAATGGGATGAGTCTCCACCCCAATGTGTTGTACTATTTTTTACTGAGGATCCATATTCATTACATGGCACCTAAAGACAGCGAACCCCTGTTTTGGCCATGAACTTTGCTTTATTTTCAGAAAATAGCAATTACTCCTGTCTTGGGAATATTCATTTTAGGGTAGACTGGCAGAAATGTGTTACTTCAGTTAACTGAATTATCAGTACAAGACTGTTACCTCTCTATCCCACATTAACCAAGTGGATTCAAGTAGTGCTGGAACAGGTACTTCCTGTCACCTTCCAGAGGGTTTTCCACTGACTGTCTCAGAAACCAGGAGAATAGGAAACCACTATGATTCATCTGTGGGAATTAGGCTGCCCTTGCTGTCTATACCTGGCAGTGGTCCCCCCAGGGCATACTCAACACAGACATTACCAACAGATCATTCAGAATTTATTATGATTTGACCAAGACTTATGCTATCCTCATGTACACATGTCCATCTGCCAATCTTTCACATTTTGAACCAAAGTTGTAGATAACCATAATGTGTGGAGACAAAATGAACAATGCAAATAAGGATCTGTTCATTGTCAAGTCAATTATTTATAGGACTTGTTGGTCAATCCTGTATATTTATGACTTTATTGAGGCATGTATTTAATCACAGGAGTCTGGATCCTGCAGGCATGATCAGATTATTCAGACTATTGTCTTAAAAATAATATTTGCAAATGTCAGTCACATCTGGTCACTGCATGTGAAGCTAAATACACTAAAGGTTCAGTTATCTTTAATCTGACTTGAATGATTAGATCTAAACTAGATTTAATGCTTTCAGGGAGCAACTCCGACATAGTATAATACTAACATAATGGAATCTTTTTCTGTGTTGACTTGTAGAAATTTCATTAAATATTTCTTTCAAATAAATAATATTATTCAGTGGATGAGGACATTTCAAGCTAGGAGAACATGCATGCTGCCTTTACTTTTGCAACTATCAAGGCTCACATAAATGCGTGCAACCACACTGTCAAACTAAGAGAGGGAGTGGAACAAATATCGAGGCATGTTACTGGCAGGGGTGCACATGCCATATACAGGTAGGCAGGGAAGGCAGCTGCTACTGGGGCCATGATGGAGAAGGGCCCAGAGATGTTCCAAAACTTTGTTAGGAGGCCTTATTATTAGCTATGCTAATGTGTCCATACTGATTACTGAATGCCAACTGGGATGGGACACTTTCCAATGAAAATTGATTGACCTTGATGTCATCATTTTGCTCATGGACAGTTGGCTAGTGTTTCAGATAGAACTGGGTGAACTCAGTCCACTGAATATAGGAAGTTGTGTTTTCCTGTGGCTAATAAGATATTGGTAGAGGTGCTTACAGGTCAATTACTGCAAAAATAAAGAACTCGCTGCCGCACGCCTAAAGACAGTAAAATGTTGGTTTGTTGAGCTCTTTCCTAGCCCTGAACTCCCCTTCCTCAGATTACCTAAAATTATTTTGACTTGGCAATGGCCATAGTCTCTGTCAGCAGTGTTACATACCAGTGTCCTCTAAGTATTTACTAACCTTATCCCATATACTTTTAATTTTAAAGTTTCTCGTGTATTTCATAACCTTCAATCACCTTGATGCCAAGTCACATTATCAGATAGTGGGTTTATTTCTGATTTTAATTTAAAAAAAAAAAAACCCTCTTAAAGAAACAATTTGTTATTTGCTTGAAACAAAAACAAAAATTGATAGAAAAGTCAAACATCTTGTTTTTGTACTTTTAAAAAAAAAAAAATAATACAGGTGAAAAAACTATTTACAAATTCATCCTCCCCTTACATTTTTTTCCCACTTACCCCTGTATTGAATTTGGGCTGTGTTGCTATTTAAAACAAATTTATTTTCTCATATAGGAATTGATGATGGTAAATATCAATAATGATGGTAGACCCTTCCTAAATGCATCTCTTCATGGGGCTAATCAAAATGAGGAAAGATCTAGTTACAGTGAAATCTATCACAGGGAGAGTGAGGTTGTGACTAGTCACTGTGTTATATTTAGCTTACCCTTATATGGTATGGTGTGGTGTGTAGAGGCGGAGCATCAAAAAGGCATTTCCTAGCAACAGGAATGATACCATGCTGCTATTTATTCATTAAAACTTACCCTCAGGGTCCTACTTCCTGTCAGGACCCTCTACTAGCACTGATAAAATGAAATGACCAAGTCCCAGAGCACCAGCATGTTTGCTTCATTGCTGTAAACTGCTAGATGGCTACATAAGAACATGCAGGAATTTTTAAGATCACAATTACGGTATACGTTTTCCCGGGACATATTTGCAAAAGGTCAAAGTATCTGCTTTCCCCTTTACAGTTTTTTAAAAAATGTTTTCAACTATTTGCATAGGATCAAAAAGTAAAAAGTCAGTTTAAAAAATTCCTAAAAAGGATTTTATTTATTTATTTCTACACATTTTGCTGCAGTTGAACGGGGGTTATTCACTAAGGTGTGAATCTGACTGTCGAATTCTCAAACAGCGGATTCCCATAGCAAATCTGCGACAATTTTCCCATTGTAAAGGTGCAACAATTTTTTAACTTAAGATTGTGACAATTTTCTCATAATAAATTTTCAACTGCAACAATATTCTCATTATAAATATGCGACTGCGACAGTAGCAGCTTATTGCAACTGTCTTTATCCGGCGAATTTGCATCTATACGCAACAATTTGGACTTTAGTGAATAACCCCCTAAATGCTTTACAATGGCATTTTGATGGGGTCCTGTGATTCATACCTCACACCTGGGCCTTATTGACTAAAGGACGAATAGTTGCTTAAAGCTCTGAATTCACATCTATTTGCCTCTTCCCCATGTTCTCGCTTTGAGCATACTCTGCAAAGTGGCAAATACTTGACCAATTCTGGCGATTGTGATAGTCGCGATCTTATGGAGCACTTCGCATCACTTTGCATGCACACGCACAGGTACTTCTACTGTTGGCTAAGTGGTTGAGTGTGTCGAAGGAGCAAATGCGACTGGGTGAACTGCCCTGAATTCATCTGTTGGACTTTGCTACTTCACAATGGCAAATTAGGGGACTGATGGCAAGGATCCACATTTTACTTCTATCCAATTGACTATGTCACACATCGTATCCTGCAGCGATCACTGCTGTCCACTTGTTCAACAAGACTAGTCTCCTTTTAGTCAACAATGAGAAGTGAAATCATGACTATTTTAGCAATGGGACTCAAATTGTAGCAATTGAATTTGACGGGTGAATTCATCCTTTGGTCAATGAGGCCCACCTGTCTCATATAAAATATTAGTTTAAGGCAGGTCAGGCATGGCTGACAGCTTTCAGTGAAGCTAAAGTATAATAATCAATTCCAGTAAATCGCAGTAGCAAAGACGCATCAAATTAGAAGCATTCCGGTGAAAAATCCATAAGCATAAATATATATATGTGTAAACTAAATAAAAAAAATACTAAACTAGACAAAATGGTGCAAATCTGGTTAAAATTAAAGGAAAAAATATATTGATTGAAATACTTTTTAATGCATTTCTGCTTTTAGTAAATGTTCCATTAAGTGAAATGTGACCTAATGTATGAAGAAGTGTTGGATGGGGTACAGAGAGAGAGATAAATAAATACAGGTAGTCCTCGACTTACGACATTGATCCGTTCTTACGCGGCGTCGTAAACCGAATTTCGATGTCAGTTGGATCATACGTTCATACAGTATGGCTACGTCGCAAAACCGTGCAAGTCGGAACAAGGCATCGTATAAAGCGTCGTAACCCCGAAACGACGTAACTCAAGGCCATCGTAACCCGAGGACTACCTGTATATAAACTCATATTAGCATATCATTCCTGTAATTGACTGGAGGTCAATAGTATAGTTAGTGTGGAAATGACACAAAGAAAATTCTTTTACCTTAACAATTCTCTTTCTGCTCCTTCAGTTTGCCAGAAGGCACCATGAAACCTTGTCCTGGCCCTACAGTAAACTGGACACTGACATACATAATTCTATTTATCATTAACCTGTATCTGGTATATGGATGATATCCTTCTGCTTTTATCGTTGTAACTCTGTGGTACCAAGGCTTATGTAATACTAAAAGACTTTCTAGAGGTATATGACATGAGTGAGAGGTAAGCAAAGGGTGAGTTGGCTGCTTTATCTGCTGGGATATTACTTGTGACATCCCAGCAGGTTCATAATGACTGATTGTGTCCTTGCAGGCATATCTGTGGAGTGTCACCTTAAAAGATTCATCCACAATGTGTTCACAAGCAAGCACTCTACACCACAGGAAGCCCATTGCTTCTTTTTGAGTAACTTTCATGGGGATTTAGTCTCTGCAAAGAAGGCCTGTAAATCCTCTGTTGTTTATGTATGGAGAGATAATCCTTTTAAACAAAAGAAAAAAATGACAATAGTATTAAAATTAACTTTTCCTTTATTTGCTGTGTAGGAGGTCAGTTACAGAGTTAGCTATAAGCCAGTGGGTATATTCCCATTTGTCATAGGAGAGCTCCCCAATGAAAGCTCTGTCAGTGAAGAATGACAAATTAGTCCCACCTGCTGGTTACCTAAAGTTCTGCTCCACAAGAGTGAAGGACACATGGAAAAAACATAGGTTAGGGGTTTCCGAGTCTACACACTGAGGAAGAGCTCTAAGATATAGCAATATCAATGGTGTGATGATAATGGGAATGCAACAATTCTTTACACAATTCTTAATATGTCCAAGGCCTTCATTGGTGGAGAGAACCAGAGAGGAGAAATGGGAATGAAAGTTCCAAAGTGCACAGGAAGCTTCCATCCAGCAGTAATGGTGGAGAACTCCAATTGGCTGCCACTTGCCAGAGGGGGTGGAGCAAGTAGAAAGCTAGAATACAGTAATGTAGAAGTTTTCCAGTGGAACTAGGTGAATTTGATCAAGTGTAATTGTGAAAATGTGTTGATGTTCATGCGTGTTGCAATAATGTACAGTTGTGCATAAATTAAAAAAAGAACAACTCTCATAAATTTTTCTACCCTAATTGTATTTTGGGGGAGGTAAAGTGCAAAGGTGCAAATTTAATTATACCAGAAAAAGGAAATTCCTGTTTGGTTTGGCATGGTATCTATTCCTATGATGGTGGACTTGTCAACCTTTTACAAACAAAATAGTCTGGATTTGTAAAAGGGCAGAACATTCTCTATTGTATTGATGATTTCTATGAGACACTGGAAGATA
>WMED01025986.1:391-10913 GCA_019650415.1 Pipa parva
CCCATAGTTCTTCTGAAAGAGATCCTTACAAATAAGGACTGATAAAACAAGAAGATGGCGTTCATTTTTAAAGGGATTATTCAGAGCTTCCAGCATTTCCACTTGGTTGCTATATTGTACTGCTGGCAATCTCTGGTGTCTCTGGATCAGTTTTTCCCACATTTCTGCTGAAAACGGCTAAAAAAACAAAAAAGTTCAGTTCTTTGAATATTCTCTGCCCTAACTTCACTTGTTGTCCAGTTTCTGGAGCATTGTATGCGTGGCCTATCATGCAATCGAGCACCGTACATACAGACTTCCAAAAGAAGCTAATGACATAGCGTTCGACAAAGCTTGTACGTCCCTAGCTTCTGTATATTATATTAAATAACACCTGCATGCATGCAGTTTCATAAAATGTAGCAGTATGTAATGCAATTATTATGAGGTTTGATTTCCTGTTAATAGAAGTAAAAATCATAGTCTAAATATAAAATACTATCATAAACTCCACGATTTTCCGTTATCTGCATTTTTCTCACTCCCCTTTCCATAACTGATCTTTTTTCAATAAAAGTGTTTTGCAAAATGCTGGAAACCAAATTCTTATAGAAAATAAAAACGCAGGTGCCGAGTTCTTAGCATGGAATCTAAGTGATTGCGCTTCCACGGAGGCAGTAAATATTAGTTAATAATAATACCTAGGAAAAAATACATAAAAATTTCCCAGTAGGAAAGAACAAGCAAGCACTCAGCTGCAAAACATTGAGTTATATTAAATATTCATTAATCTGACCCAGATTAGATTTGAATATTAATTGTGTAATATTATAGACTCCGACTTTGTGACCTTTGTAATAATGCACTTTCTCATCAACAGGATAACTCCTTCACACATGCAAACCTTTTAATGGACTTCCAGTATAACAGCTGGCAAATTAAAAATGACATGGCTAGCAATACACTCTACACTTATTACAGCCTTTCCCGTGTAACAGTATTGTTCAGTGCCAAGAGAGATAGGGTTATATCCATTTACAGAAAGCCGTTAACTGACTTATTATTTGTTTTCCTATTTGTAGATTTATTAATAATGAAACAAATGAACTGCTTTCTTTGAAATTAGAATGCAAGGTATAGTTATCTGCATGTAATCTATCTTGAGAGAGACTTGCTAGAAGAAGGGACCTTAACAGGATATTATTCTATTTAGTGCTGTGAGATTTACCCAAATGATAGTGACAAAAGAAAATATCCTGGCACACCTTTCTATTTTCACCAGCTGGTTCCAGGGGCTAGTAATATGGAATAGGATATTCCCATGTCGCTATTGTCACTATTTACAGTAAGGAGCTTTTTATACTTACAATTCTAACAGCTGAACAGAGTATACTGTACATACAGCAGAGAAATCATGTTTACCCATAGTGAGACACAGGAAGGATCCAAGCAAAGCAGAAATCAGACATATATCTATAGATCTTTAGTGATGACTGTATTCTCTGCAGTTTGTATGCCTATTTGAGAGATGCATATTTACCAGACATTCTGGGTACAACCCATTCTAAAAATCCTAGTGCTTAACATTATTCTAAAATTCATTCAAAAGCTGCCTTGTTCAGCACAAGAGTAGCTAGGGCCGCAAAGTATTCTTCACAAACCTCTGTATGTCCTGGTATTTTTTTCTCTCAGAAGGTTCTCAGTATAGACTAATCATAGGGTTAGGCAGAGATACAGAAATGTCATATTTACTGGGAAAAACTCTATAAAGGTTAACTAAAGCTGAATCCTGACTCTTTATGTCATAGTGCAGTAAAATAATGCACACTGTTTTATTTTTCTGAAAAATTCATACTACTTTAAGTGCTGCATTGAGATTGACTTGCCCATTACTAATTAACAACACAACAGTCTTTTCTCACTTTATGACTAAGATACATGGTGTCTTTATAACAGAAAGCTGCCAGCTAAGGGCCTATAAAAATACTTTTGATCAGTGCTGCACTGTTACCTTTTTTTTTTTTTAGCACAGAGTATTAAATAAGAGACTTATGCATACGCAGTGCTTTTAAGACATCATCAGTGCCCACCTTTATTCACAAAAATAATGCAGTGTTGTATCAAAAAAAGAACAGGATTATTTCTAAATGGAAAATTGGGGGTAAGTTATGCAGAAATAATGGTTTGCCCCCATCTGCTACCAAACATCTTTGTTTTTTAATGTCAATATTTTTTTGCACTTTGGTTTCTAGGACAAATGGTTTAATGCTGATTGGTTGTTAATAAGCACAACGTGCATGGTAATGCGGTGTTATCCATTCTCGTAACGGAAATTGTTTATTAATATCAAATACATTTTAGTAAGCATCATTTATAAATCTTTAATATAACACTTCCGTTTTACAATTTATCATCAGCTCATTTGATTAAAATGCTCAGAGCACTTGCAGCTGATTAAGCAGACACAATGCAAAATATGAACAGGGTCAAAGGGTCAGGACATGCAGGTGTGAAAAATGAGATGACAATAAAAGCATATAATGGTATTATCAGAAGATATAATTTATGGCAGTAGCCCTTGGGCCCCTCAGGCCTTTTCCCAAATCAGGAAAAAAATAAGGCGTGTTCCACCTATTTCCTTTTAACACTTTTTATATAATGTTTGTTATAAATGAAATGCTCACACAATAGATAGATGGAATAGCAGTACTATCGCAGCACTGAAAGTGGGATTGACCACAGAGGATACGCCTAGACTAGCTTTGGCTTTGTCATGGAGTTCTTTAGTAAAGATCTTATCCCAAACACCGGGTAGAATGTTCTCCTAACCCTATAGGAGCTACCCTTTACTTTCTCCTAGTGGGCAATAACAACCATTTCTTGTCTGTACCATGGTCTTGTGCAAGCCACTACACTCTACATCAACTGCCTTATCATACCCACTAAAAGCTAGGGACTATATCTGATCCAGTCATTAAGACACTCTCTGTGGGTACCATTCCCCCCCAAAGGTTAATTTTTTTTTCTACCAGGATCTACATATTGACCCTTGGGCATATACCTAGAAGGTAATGTTTTGGCATTGCACTGATTTATTTGCCCATCCTTGGCTAGGATGCTGTAAACTAGGTCATTTGGCCTAACATAAAAATATCCCAAGTTGGAGAGTTGGGGAGGCTTTGCCCATTGTAATGTTTTTCTTTATTTTTAAAGCCTTGGCAATTTGTCAAGAGACATGAGATGACTGATATAATGCAAGTGCTTGTGTGATGTCAGTGATGTGAGACAAAGAAATAAACTAAAACCTTTATTTGAAAAACAGGTTACGAAAAAAAACAAACATGATAGGCCAGAATTCACGCCGGGTTAGGAATTTGCTGGAATCATGTAACAGAAAAACAAATCTCTTCTTAATTTACCAGTGCATCTCACTGTCCTGTGTTCTTAGCATGAGATCGCCGTTACTTGTACTTAAAAACAAAACAGTTGTTTATAAAAAGCACCATTATTTTGTGTTTCACTTTTACTTTCTGAACTGTCTATAGTGCATGCGTTATACAATTCGCCTTGTTTAGTTCCACGTAAATTGCACACATCAATTTTTTATTTCAAAGGTATATTTTAGTAGTCGCTTAAGTTTCTCTTTCAGGATAATGGTTGATTTTATTCTCCTGAATACATACTTTAGTAAATTGAAGAAAAATAAAAAAATAAAAAAAAACATAAGAACACAGAGAAAACATATCTAGAGATAAGTATGAAATATTGTTTTCGTTCGCATCTTTCTTCAACCTCTTTACACATAGAAATATTGAGATCAGTATTATAATATTAATGTTTTATAGAAGTCAGCCTGAATGACTGATATAAATTCACCTGCCTTCATTCTGAGAAAATGCATTTTAAATGTTTAATTCTGCATGTGATACAAGAATTATTCATAAGCATAAATCATGTAAAACGGGAAGTGTATGAATAAAATACACAAATAATCTTTTCAAATACGACAATGAAAGGATATTAGACAGCTATGTAGGATAATGCAATGTATATAAATACATTTCCATTTAAATGAATGTATAAAAAGGTTTTAATTCCCATGTTCTCATAATATTCATGATAATATTCACTCAAAATCCTGCAGCTGAACTTTACAGGTCCTTAAAGTGGGACATGAGGAATCGAAAGTGTGATATTCTAAAAAGGGAAGAAAGATATAAAGAGGATAATGCATCCAACCAAGTCTTGGTTTGAAAAAGAAAATAAAAAAAAAAATTAAAAATTATTTTTCCTATTCTTTATTTTACTTATGTAAAGAATAGTTTCTCAAAAGGCTTTTCTCTACTAGTTTCACCTCTTTCTGGTGCCATTGTATCATACAGAAATTCACTTCTCTTTATTCACAGCATATTTACTTGGCAAAGAAGCAAACGCTATTTTTTGTGCAGTGTGGTATAGTCAGTAAAACAGTAGCGGATGAATAGTGATGAAAATTCGACCAAGTAAAGTGAATCGACATAATCTTCCCATGAATCTGTTCAAAGGAGTCAATGTCACTCTATCTCTTTCTAAAATGTATAAAATCCTAAACAGGAAGGATTGATCATAAAAAAAAGGACATCGTCATCAGTTTGTCAAAAATTGTCTTCACCATTGTTGCTAAGTTACAATAAGTTTTTATTACATCCATTTGAGGTGTTGAATTGGCTCCATATCCACCACATCACAAAAAACAACAATCAGCAATGTGCAATGGGGATTGACAGAGCAGGCCAGTACAGGCCAGCCCTGAGGTATTTTATAAGGTATACAATGCGGGAAGTTAAATGGAAATTATATTGCTACTCTGTATTATATAACTATATAGTACTATGCATATGTTTTAGGTGGGTTTGTAGAAAAATGCTATGAAGTAAGAATGCTTTCAAATATAAAATTGTTAATAGTTTATTTTTATCAATTTACAAAATTCAAAGTGAATGGATAAAAGAGAAATCTAAATTAAATCAATAGTTGGTGACTTCAAACAGCATCACTTCTTCTAGGTACACCTGCACATGGTTTTTCAAGGAACTTGGTCCCAGTATTGGGAGGGACCAGGCCTGGTGCTAAAGACCATTTCCTTTAACATTTGCAGGTCGTTATCTTTAATTACACTGAAAAAGATCCAATTGCCCAAATGTAATGTCCTACAAAACTGATCATTTATGATATTGCTAGTGAACATGACATCTTTTGCTAGTTGGATTTGGCCCCTGGCAATCAGCTTCTCTGGTGGACCCAAAATACCTCATTCTGACACTGGAGGGTTCCAAACATCTTGGAGAACCAACCATAATTATGGGTGTAAGCTTGCTCAAATCCTTCTTTCTCTTTAAGTAAACAGAACTACAAAAGAAAAGAGAGAACATGTACAAAAAAGGTTTTTGTTAAAAAAAAAAATTTTCAAAATCAAAATCATTATTACATTGTGAAAAGCTATAAGGTACATTCCTATTTAAAGGTAGACAGACACAATCTAAGAATTGTTAACATATTGTTTCTTTTAATGAATTTAACTAGTATAATTATATAATAAATGGTTAGTGAAGCAACTAGCTTTTTGTGTATATAGGAGGTTATCAAGGTGAGATAATGGAATCTTCTCACCCCTTTACCTCACTTATTACTAGATTTTGTCATTCATATAATTTTTTTGTACTTGTTGCTTATTTACACCCTGGGATGTAAATAATGCACCGAAAAGCACTATAATGGTAAGAACAGTACAAACAGAGTATATTTTCTGCTATTGTGGATGTCGTTCTAGATTCTGTCCTGTTAGAATATAATAATGATTATTTTACTTTCATGAACATAATTTACTAGGCGCTACTAGTTTTTATGTCTTTAAATGCTCAGGTATTTTTTTCTTATTGCCTACCTTGGATTCTGTATAAATTACCATTTAAACATTACTTATTCTAACAAGAAATTGCTTCAGGTATTGAAAGGATAATTATATTTTTCACATTTTACAGGGATACTAATTTAGCTGTAGACTAAAATTAGTGTAATTGTAATGTCATAAAAAAAATCAAACAGATTGATTTTCAGGTATCGTTAAATCTCATCTACATATTAAAAGTCAAAGGAGGCAACTAAATTATGTTATACAGAATTATATGGATACAATTAGGCATTGCAATAATAATAAAAAATAATGAAAAAACATATTGAACACTTTACTAATGAGAGAATATTTTGCCTCAGTCCCTAAGAAATGCACACTGAGCATGTGCTATATCACTGACTAAGGGGAGAATGCTGACCAAAGTACAGTCGTCAACCTCTGGGGACAACTTTGAGGGCACAGATTGCTAGTATCATAGCACTGGATCATCTCTAACCTGGTATAGTAAGCCATATTGTTAACAATCCTATACCTTTGCCTCAAATGATTTATAGTTATTGTATATTCAATCTGTGCTTACAAAAACTGTAGATGTGCAAATGGAATACCAAAGAAGTACAGAACAAACTCTTCTGGGTTGTTGGGTGTACTTGTCCAATGCAACATTTAATCTATAGAGGTAGAGTTGATTAAAATGCCCATGCCAAATCAGCCATATACTACCACAACTGGCAGTTAAAATGTGCTTTGAATTTCTAACAAGTTACAATTAAAAATCAGTTTGAATTGTCATGGGATACTTGTATTGTTTCATGCACTTTTCCCTTGTTTGTATTGTACTTGTATCGCTGAATTGTACAGCGCTGCGTAAATTTGTGGCGCTTTATAAATAAAATTATACATACATACATACTTCCCTTTAAAAATATGGGGCCAAATTAGGGTGATAGCTCTTATTTTGTTGTCTTTGATCACTATTGCTTTTGCCAGTTTAATTAACTGTGGCCAACTACTCTAAATATCTGCAAAACAATATGTAAATTGTAAACCATGAAGTAGATTTGTGAAGCTATTATATATTATAATTATAATATTGATTGAGTTGTACCAGGTGTAGCTTAATTTATGTGTGCAACAGACTTTCTTTAGGGCCTGGATTGCAGGATGACTTTTCCTTGGGTTGTATATGAGGTAATAAAATAGTGACATCCCAGAGAGGCATCTGTATGTAATGCATGGCACTACAACCATAAGTTCCCAAAGCAAGGACATAAGTTAAAACTACTGAATAATATTTAATGGATAACAGGAGTGATCAATTGGCAGTGGAAAACAGCAACTTGTGCCATAACAACATTGCCTGCTTGACTTTATAAAGCCCTCTTTATGCCTTATGACTGATATAGCACTGTTTCAAAATGTATATCTTTTTAAGTGGTCTTTCCATGTTTATAGACACGAAAAGGTAGAGTGTTTTACATCAGGCATTTCAACCATCAGTTGGAGAACAAGACTCTGTTTTTTTCAGAATTGATATTACAGTAATAATGTCCTGTATAAGGCAGTCATATGATATGGGTAACTGTGAGCAAAACTACAAATACAAAAATAATGCTGTAAGTCAATATGCTACAGTATATAGTTCTGGAACTAATTCACTGAGCTTATTTCAACATGGATTGTACTATATTTGCTGTGAAATGTTCAACAAACAATTAGAAAGGTGGAATACAAACAAAACACTCTCAAGCACCTGGGTTTAAAGACAGCTCAAATTCACAGAAGCTTCCACAGATTCTTGATATAAAAATTCTTCGCTTGAAGTATATATGAATAAATGAAATGTGAACCCAGTTCCTTGTTCATATATATATGGCGATCACTCTGGCTGCTCCAACCCTCTGACTACTCTCTTGATGATCCAAAACAAAACACTTGATAGATTTACTGAAACAACCAGAGTGCAATACTGTATAAGCAAATTAAAAATTGTTTTCAACCTTCTGAAAATGATTAAAAAGAAATATTCTGTACTGAAAGTTAAAACCTGGAGCTCCTAGTTATTGTTTCCCATGTCAAGGGCCTTCATCGTTTTACATTATCACTTCTGGATATATTGTACCATTTATGCCAAGAAACTGCTGAATTGACTTGAAAGTTTGAACAAACATAACTAACTCTTCATGAAAATGTAAAGTGTTGAGATGCTTGTACACAGCTCAATTTAAAAAAAAAAATTAGCATTTGCTTTTTTTATCACTTACATTGAAATGATAATATATTTTTGTATGTGTCTAAAACTCTAATGCCATCACCGTTCACAAAATAAAGTGAAACAAAGAGATCTGTCAATGCTAATTCTCTGGAAAATGCAATACTGTCAAACCCCAGGTACAAATATCTTTAGTTTCTTTCCTTAAACATCTCTGCATCACAAAGTGATGAGCTTTCCCATACACTGATCTTCCCACTACAAATGTGTGTATTTAAAAACAATTGGAATTGTTTCTTTGGATTTTGTACATCCTGGCTTAAAAACCTAGATGATATAATAAAATATTCTGGTATATATATATTAACATAGTTGATTATTGGCTATATCGTTTTGGAGATTCTTGGATTAAAAAGGAATATATGCGTTGTATCTGCACTTTTTTAGCGGAGGTCTCAATGACACCGGGAAAGCAGTATCTGCTGTTCCTCACACATTTTTGCTTGTGTGTATGTATGTGTATGTGTGTGTATGTGTGTGTGTGTGTATGTGTGTGTGTGTGTATGTGTGTGTGTGTATGTTTGTGTAGGCAATGCTGTTTCTCACCAAAAACAGTTCTTATTATGTCAAATTTCTGTTGCCAACAAGGCCACCTTTCTTAGGACATGGATATAAGACAGACATTTAACAGAACATTTAATAATGCTGCATATCCTATTGAAGTCATAAAAGTCATAATCAAATAAATGCAAACTTCCTACAATGCAACATAAAGGTGCCACTTAAAAGAATTTAATTGCCTATTGGGAATTCATTTCATTTAAATACTGACAGAATTTTCAAATCGTCCATTTTTCAAATTTGTATTTTGTTTCTATTATAAGATAGTCCCACCTCATGCTTGTTTATTATTCAGTTAACTAAGTATCTGAAATTGTCAGACTGGGAAAAAAAACATCTAGATAATGATAGAAGCTTCTCACCACCACTGATCCAAGAAAACATGTGAGTCTCATTACTCACAATATAACCAGTGTATGAGCTGAGGGTCCTCCATCTTTACCAAGGCTTTTCATTAAGCAGTCTGCAAAAAAAAAGAAAGATATATACTATTTATTTATTTTCCTTGTGTCAGCAGTTTAAACGTGCTCTGGAGAACTCCTTCTTGAAATGTTACACGTAGGCCTTTAAAGTAAAATAATAGCATCTTTTGAACAGGCAGTATGCATTGCATTTGCTTGAAACAAAATCGTGTTCATTTTTTTTTTATTTATAAAGAGCAAATTTTAACATTTTTTTTTTTCATCTTTGCTGAACCTTGGCACAGGGTAAGAGTTTTATCAGGAGATAGTAATAACTGGATGCTAATAATTTAGATGATAATGTGGCATGACAATAAAATGCTCTGAAAAATACCTGAAAATATATTTGTTCTGTGATCAATTATAAGAGCAACTAAAATACGTTTGTACACAACTGCAACAGAAACCGCTGGTGTTTTGTTCTCCTATAACAAATTGTTATACTATGTTTCCTTTACAGAAAACAACATAAAACAAAAAGAAATTCACAATAATAAAAAGTACGTAGTGGACCCTATAGTCCTGCCTTTGGACTTAACGTACTGTGTATGTAAAAACTGTAAGCCCTGATGACAGAAGCTGGGAATAAGCAGCAGTATATATATATATATATATATATATATATTTTTTTTTTTTTAACTCAGTGATTTGAGGTGAGAAACTTCTTAAGGGTAATGAGAAAAGAAGAGAATGTGTTCAGAGGTTAACCAGCATGAAATGACATATGGAGTTGGACAATGTGGCTAAGTATCACCTGAATGAAACTGAGTAAATAATGTTCACTTTAGAAAAAAAAGAACAGAAATACTAATGCGTTGCAGATTACATTTCAAAGAAGACTGAAAGTTGTCTCGAGCATTCCCTTATTCTTCCTACTTGTCATGTGCAGACAACCATTTTAAAGTGTTTTTAGTTGATAAATGTTCCGTGTCTATATAGTCAACATTATTATTCTGTATGATGCAAATCACAGTGGGTCACATTGCTCTTTTGTCCCCAGATACTGTACTGTACATTGATCTCTGCTTGCAATGTATTATGAAGGCAAAGTCAAAGCACTGAAATGATGTTGTCTTGCTGTGCTTTTTTTAAATGATCTTATGCTGATGTACTCCCTTTTTGCTACAGCAACCCTACTCATTTAATAATTTGGCAAAGTATCACGTTTCATGAGTTTTGACAAGTAATAAAAATAGATTAAATATATGCTAACATAATATACATATGTATATTTTAAAAATATAAGCTTTTCTCCTTCTGACATACAGCTTGACTGCTCTGAGCACCCTTTCTGTCTAAGGCTGTATTCTCTAATAGCGTTGATGACTATATAGTTCTCTAATAGTAGTAAGGTTG
>WMED01025992.1:0-10911 GCA_019650415.1 Pipa parva
GTGTAAGAACATTACAAGTTATGGGTACTGGATAACTGGAGGTGGGATCTTGATCCAAATCTGATTGCCATATTGGAGTAGGGAAGGAATTTTTTTTCTCTAATATGAGGATAATTGGCTCTATTTCAAACTCTTTAAGTTCAAAACACAAGTCCATCCAGTTCAGCCTATTTTCCTGCAATGTTGATCCAGAGGAAGGCAAAAAACCCATGATTCCTCTGGATCAACATTGCAAGAAAATAGGATGAACTGGATGGACTTGTGTCTTTTTTCAGCCTTATAAACTATGTTACTATGTTATTATGTTACTTGCTTAAAACAGAAGGCTTAACATATTCCCTACTATATAGCTATCATTTTCCACACAGACCTGAAAAGCAATAGTTTAACCCCTTGTCGTGGATGGAGTTATAAAAATGACCCCTTTACACCTCTTTCACCAGTTATTCATCCAGAAATTCTGATTACTAACACAGACACAGTCTAAGGAGGTTTTTTCCTGATTTTTACGGATCAAAAAACACTTTTCAATGAAAAAGAATCCATAAAAAAGTGATTTTCTACATGACACAAATAGGTGACACCGGCATGAAACAAACATTGTTTTTTCAGCATTAGGCCGTCAAAAAAACCTTTTGGACTTTGACGAATTTCCCACTAAGATTCCGAGTGCTTCTGAGAGGTTGGGGGTAAAATAGCATTGGAAGAAGCAAATAGGACTGTATAAAATAGAAACAAAATTTTGACTTGAAACAGAACTGGTTGAATAAAATGTATAGTCTTAGGTGAATTTAGCATTGTCAGGATTCCCTACTTATGGCAACCATTACATAACATTCTGTATTTATTCCCAAGGGTCTTGCAGAGCTGGAGGGCTTTAGGCAAATGTTTGGTCTTTGGCTTTATTGTTGAGGCAGCCCAAGTGGAGAATCGTGCAGGTGCATAAAAGGATCTCATTGGGGGCCTAAGTACAATTTAAAGGGGGCTGTTGACAAGCAACCATTTTTAGCACAAATACTATGACAATTAGTGCATTCTGTAGTGATTTTGTACCATATCTGAGCATTACATGAGCCCCAGGCTATCTCTCTCTTATTCCTGGCTAAAGTTGTTGTAAAGGTGTGAATTTGCCAGATAAAAGATAGTCACAATAGACTGATACTGTTGCAGTCTCAGCATTATAACAAGAACATTGTCTCAGTCGCAACTTAAAAATTGATGCGGTCATGACTTTACAATGGGAATATTGTTGCGGGTGCGGATTTCACTATGGGAATCCACTGATTGAGAATTCGACAGTCAAATTCTGGCTTTAGTCATTAAGCCCCTACTTCTTTTCAGGGATTAGTCAGCATTACTTTTCCAAATGTCTTTAGACTTCAGGAATCTTTCCAGATGTATGATCTGCGTACTTCAGATAGTGTGAACAGAAATAGGCCAACCTTCAAGTTGAACAGAAGTCACCTAACACTAGGGTTTTGTTTTTTTTTAACCAATATTTACAAAAATACAGTAATCTCCTTGAGGTGACCATTAGATAGGAGTTTAAGAGGATCACGAGGAATCTCCTAGAATTAAAAAAATGTTTTCAAAAGTGCATTTAGGACACATTTTAAAAAAGTGGAATATTGTAACCCCTTCTACACAATGAAAATCCAACACAAAACATATGTTACACTGCCTTTTGTTTTTTCCTGTGCCTATCTACCCATAATTTGTTTAATTGTTTGCAGATTTGTCCTGCACTCAAGCATGCAGGCCTTGTGTTGCTGAATTCTCTACTTAATACAGTGCCAGGTGAGTCCAGATGTGTGTAGTCTGGGATGGTCTTTTAGACATATGTAAAATATCTATCTATATATATATATATCTATCTATATCTATATATATATATATAAGATTTTACAGAGCGGAATGACACCTGCTAATGAAATCCTCTCTGTTATTTAGTGCGAAACCCGGTGGATGATTACATTGGAATTGACTATTCCCTCTTGAGTGACCCAGTTGTTTCAGAGGACAGTCTGGACATGGACTTTAAGGCAGGTGCCTTTGGTATATGGGAAAGGATTACTAGCCAAGGAGCAAACACTCAGTACAAAAGATGCACATTCTGCCTTATTTAATAGTAATAATTGAATAATTCCCTTGTAGTGGAGCAATATGCTGTATGAAAATACTGCAATTCATTTCCGCTTTCCTGGAAAATATTAAAGGGCAATGAGTCTAGCAGTGTGTGAAATGTTCTGTGCTGTAGTTGTGCTGCCATGTACTTGAGTGAAGAGGCAATTCTGTCTCTGTTCAGGCTTTGTGCGATCATTCTTCCAGTTTGTAACTTACTCCGAAGCTAGTAGCGAGGTTCATGGACACTTAGTAAAAAAATAAAAATAAAAGTTAAACAATTACAACACTGCAGTAAAGATGAAGCCAAGTTGGAAACTGTGATAGAACGCTATCTACACCATTTTAACAATGTATTCCAGTGCGGACAACCCCTTTATTGACTGATGAGAAGTAGGGCTTGAAAACTTGGGAATGTGTGAGATAGCAGTTATTTCTATAGTATAATGTTTCTTTCTTTGCTGGACGATATAAGATATATTTGTGTTTTGGTGGATAACCTGGTCCCTCGTGTTGTTCTCTAACTGTGTATCCTAATTTGCAGGGCATGTTTTACTCCCTCTCTGATGAAAAAGAAATTATTCCCAACATATCACCAGCATTATACATAAAGGAGCAGGAGCGAATGGTGTACATTGCCCTATCTGAATACTTTTTTGATTCTGCTATGCATGCTTATTTCCAGTCTGGTGTTCTTACCCTGGAGATTGAGGGTGAACAGGTAAGTTTAGCAGTGCTAGTCTTGCCTGTTTAAGTTTTCCTTGTCTTTGTGGAGCTCTAAGACACAGCAGGTATATCTACTGGCCCTGAAAGTGTTTGTTGCATTCTGAACTATTAACTCTAAGTAAGTTAAATAAATACACATTTATATGTTTTGGCACTCAACAAAGATAGATCTCATACAGATTTTTAGCTTGCAAAATTTGGCTGTAACGTTAGGATCTTGCTAACCAAAAGTTTTATAGGATTATTACTCACAATAGCCCAGGGCCAGTCACAGGTATTGGCAGCATAGATGCTGCCTTTAACTTCCTGTCAGCTGATATGCACAGGAAGTTAATGGTAGCACTTTGGAGAGAACTGCTACAGCGCTAAGTGCTACAGTACACTAGGAGCCGGGACAGGAGAGAGCTGAGCAGGTACAGGGAAAAGGAGGGGGCACACACCAAGATAACACCCCTCCCTCCTTCAGGGGAGAGTGTGGAAGGGGGGGGGGGTTTGGAGGCAGCACCGTATGGGAGTGGGTTTTTAGGGGGCAGCACATTATGGACCAGTATGTCTATTGGTCTTGCTGTGTTTTTATTCATATATGTATTCCTTATCATCCAAGATAAGTGTATTGGAGGAAATATGTCGGCTACTGAAATGTCTCCATTTCTATTGATGACTTAAAAGTATTTCACAATATCACTAGATCATACTCTGGCTTTTGAAACAATGACCGACTGAGCGTCAACAGACAGTGCCCTAAGTTTTGTCATTCTCGGTTTTGTGTTTATAGGTGCCCAAAGACCTTGAAGTTTTGCTGCGCACTTCATTCTTTGGAAGTCTCATGCTGCTGGTAAGCTCTTTCTTAATAGCAATTTTATAGATAGTGTCACTTACTCTGCATATTTGCAGCTTCCATTATTTACCCAGAATTAAAAGCACAGTGATCTGCTAAGAAACCCAGCTACAGTGATTTGAATTGGAATAAGCAGGAGGCAGGCAAACTGTGGCACCTTCCTCCCTGGGTACAACATCAACATTATGGTCTTTACAATACAGTTTTCATATAAAATGTTTTGTGGAGGTTTTTTTTCTGCAATCTAAAAAACAGTATATGTATGTATACTTTTATTGATAAAGTGCCACAAATTTAAGCAGCGCTATACAATTCAGCAATACAAATATAATACAGACATGGGAAAAGTGCATTACAAAATACAAGTATAATATCACAAGGATAAATCACTTTAAGGGTGAAATTGAATAAACTTGAAAAGACTCGATTTCATCTTTTCGAGTTTATTCCCACGAGATCTTGGATTTTTTGATGGAAAGGTAAATTATGGCTAAATCCGATCGAAAAACTTTCTATCGGTAAAAAAATAAAACTGATCGATATTTACAGCGAGAAACAGCCGAGATCTCATGGGAATAAACTCGAAAAGACAAAAGGGGTTATTCACTAAAGTCTGAATTGTTGTGTATAGGTGTGAATTCACCAGATAAAGACAGTCGCAATAGGCTGCTACTGTCGCAGTCACATCTTTATAATGAGAATATTGTCACAGTCGCGACTTTATTATGGGCAAATTGTCGCAATCTCAACTTTAAAAAATTGTTGTGACTTTACAATGGGGAAATTGTCACGGATTTGCTATGGGAATCCACTGTTTGAGAATTCGACAGTTGAATTTGCACCTTAGTAAATAACCCCACGAAATCGGGTCTTTTCAAGCTTATTAAATTTCACCCTAAGTGCCAGGTTATGGTTGACACAAGAGGTTGAAGGTCCCTGCCCTGTAGAGCTTACAGTCTAAATTGGAGAAAGACTTACATACACAGGCAGAAGGGTAATAAGAGCTGCAACAATGTGTTGAAACATAAATAAACAAATTCAAATATTAAGCATAAATAATGAATTAAGGATTGAAAAAATTAAATACATTAAAATCAGTGATAGTGCTCTGAAAGGTAGGACTTCAGTTTTGTTTTAAAGGTTCAGAGGGAATGTTCCTGGCGAAGATAAAGAGGTATAGAATTTCAGAAGTGGGGGGCAGAAAGAGAAAGGGGTTTAAGACGAGAAAGGGCAGTATTGGTGTGTGGCATGCAAAGCTGGTTGCTTTAGGAAGAGGGCAGTTGACGTCAAAGAATGTACGTGAATACAAGTGACAAAATGTAGGGAGGGGCAACTGAGTGAAGTGTCTTAAATATCAAAAGGAGAATGCTGTAAATGATATGTTTGCTTGTGGGGAGCCAAGGAGCAGAGAGAGAGAGATTGGGAGAAAGGCTGTCCCCGCTGGGGAGAGAGGCAGAGAATTTTGGAAGCAGAATATAGAATAGACTGGAGCGGAGAGAGATGGGAAGCTGGAAGGCCAGATAGAAGAACACTGAAGTAGTCCAAGCGGGATAGGACAAGAGCATGCATGAGGGTGTTAACAGTGGAGCAAGAGAGAAAGGGGCAGATCTTGGCAATGTTACCAAAAAATCAAAAGGTTTTAGTCAAAAGTCACCCCAAGACAACATACAGACGTTACAGGGTTGATGATCGCACCATCCACTAGAATGGAAAAGGTAGAAGCAGGTTCAGGTTTGGGTGGAAATATAATCAATTCCATTTTAGCAAGATTTAATTTGAGCTGCCGCTTAGCCATCCACGAGTGGATTGCCAGGAGACAGCTAGAAATTTGAATCTGTATTTCAGGTGTTAGCACAGAAGCGGATAAGTAAATTTGGATATCACCTGCATACAAGTGACATCTGCTGTATAATGACTTAGGCATTTCTCTGTAAGTTCCAGTTGTGTATTGTGCTGCATATTTTTCTACTGTCCTTACATTCTTTAACTGGTGGTAGGATCCATCAGTAGCCAATTCACCTATGAAGCTGGAGCTACGTGTCTTATCTGCACCACGCTTCACGATCAAGCCATCTGGAACTAATGTCCAAGTCAATGCTGTACTAAACATCTTCTTGATGCCAGAGGACCAGCCACCTGTGCAACTCAGCAGTATGACCATGGTATGTTAATTTCTTTAATTTATCCTGTCATTTTTCTATTCAGATAAAAAAGTAAGGGGCTTACTCATGAAAGTCCAAATTCAATTGTCAAAGTGACTGTGTCATTTCAGGTTGCTATGCCAAAATATTCGCCAATAGATTTCTACTTATTCACTAAGCAGCGCGTTCCCATAGCAAAGGAGCCAAGAATGTTAGATGTGATTTCTTGCATTGTGTAGCAAAGTCAGTTGAAAAGTAGTAGGATACGTAGTAATGTGGACTGATGCAAATTCCACCAGTGACTTATCAACAGACATTCCCCAGGAATGGTGAAAAAGCTTTTCCTTGGTTTGAAGAGATAGCTGTTCCCCAAAGTACATGCGTCCGTGTACCAAATATAATCCGGTAAATCCAAAAAAGACGTAAAAATCGTTAACAAGGTAGTGTATTTAATGGCGTGCTGCATTCCATGTTTCGGGCCATTCCGGTGTCATTTGATAAAGGGCTCAGACCCGAAGCATGTAATGCAGTGCGCCATTAAAATGATTTGGCAGTACACTACCTTGTTTGCTGTTTTTCCTGCTTTTATGGATTTACTCAATTCCACCAGTGAAATGCAGTGATGTCATCCTAACAGTGTCCCACCAACTGTATTAACTGAATAATACATCCTTTTTATGTCACCATATTCCTAATTAATGTTGTCACTTGGTCGCTGTGTTTATTGTCACTTAAATGAACACTCGCCTTATGCCAAACAGGAAGCCTGCCTTTAACCCCTTAATTTTCCACGCTCATCTGAGGGAGGGAAACTGGTGAATTCACCCTGCTGGATTTCAACAGACGCCAACACTTGATGACTAAGTGAATTACCCCTGTATTTGCATGGAAAGTCCATGACCATCATTAGCACACCTGGATTGGTGGTGAATTTACCACATCACAGAATCTGATGTATTGGCAAATGTGGGGAAGTGCCAAATGAATGTGAATCTGCACCTTTACACAGTGGATTAGGTTTCGTAAATAAGCCCCTTGAATTTCACTAAAGAAATATTCCCACCCACAGCACAGTGCAATGTTTCAGGATCTCTAGTTATCGTTTACAGTTGATTCCATGAAATGCTCAACCTTGCAACACCTCAAATCTGCAACAAAAAAAAAGTCAAAATTAAAATATTTTATTTAAGGAATCTCGCCTCAGTGCCAAGGTGTTTCTCAAAAAGAAGAGTTTGCAGGTTCACCTGGACCTTAAAAGGTAATGTAGTTAACTCCTTCAGTCCTAATACAGCAGTTTTGAGAGTTACATATTTATTTTCCTTTGATTTTGTCTTTCGCCTTCTATTTGTTTTTATTCAGTGCTCTCCCATCCCGTTTTCTTCAGTGAAAGCTTTTTTTTTTTTATAATGTCTTCCTAATGACTGATTTGGATTCTTTTCGATCACCAGGTTCCGAATATATTCTAACAAATCGGCTCTGGAATCCTTGGCGGTGAGTGTGCCTTAGCCTGTAGGAAATGGGTTTTTTTTTTGGTTTTTTTGTGAAGTTTTTAATTATATCTAACTAGCTCTATCCACTGCAGCTAATTCCATTGCAAAGCCCACTAAAAACCCTTTTGCAGTTGACTGTCGTGCCCGTCCTTAATGGTAAGATATGGCAGGCCAGTATTTAGTAGGCAAGGCCTGGTTTAGGTGTAACCCTTTCTAATTTTTTTTTCTTTGCTCTCACACCAGAAAGAACAAAGAGAGGGGTTAGCATTCCACTACCAGAAGGGCTTGATTTCACACGCGAAACCACAACACACCATGCTGTAAGTAGTGGCTATGATGATAGGAATTGATTTTGCTAGTTCCACAGATATCTGAATGCTTTCACATTCTCATTTTTTAAGGGCTTTATCCTCATTGGTGGTGATTTGCACTTCTCCAAAAGTCTTCGTGAAGTTATTGAGAAATACCAGCCACCTCCAACCATCTCGGCAGACACAACTCAGGCAACAAATGACTCTATCTAAGACAGTCTGAAAGAACTCATCAATCCCAATAAGCATTTCAATCACCACTTATCCTTTAAAAATGATTTATTTTTATTTAGGCACTTGATCCTTGAATTGAAGAGCACCCGGGGGTCCTAAAATGTTGCTTTTCTAACCAGCAATGTTATTTGTTGTACAGAGTAGAACAGACTATTGTATATACCAGTCCTTCATTACAAGCACTGACAACATAGAACTTTACTAATCTTGCTAAAAACACAAAATGAGCTCAAGCAACTCTGTTTAACAGCCAGTAAAAAGATTGTCCAGCCGAAGCATTTTAGCAGTTTTGTAAATATATATGATTGGAATATAACATGTAAATGACAAAACAAAGTGTAACTTAGAAATTGTGTTGTGCAATGTTAAAAGGATTCAGTTGCTGAACATCCCTAATCAATTTGTCTTGTTTCCATTGTGTGGCCATTTTCCCGGTGCCAATCTAAACAAGGCAAAGGAGGTGGATGCAGTTTGTGAAGCCACTAAGGGGGTGCCAGAGGCAGTGCCGGGACAAGGTTTAATGGCTTCCTAGGCTACAAATTGAGAATGCACTCCCCTCCAGCAATCTCCCTCCATTGTGTGCCATGTGGTGCAGCAGTTCCCTCCAGATAGTGCCCCATATAGTGCATTAGTACCCCATAAAGTGCCCTACGGAACAGCAGGTAACACAGCGATGCCCTTTCCATTTCCCCATACCGGGCTACCACAACCTCCCCTTTTCCAATATTGAGCTGCCTCAACCCTCCCTTTCCTGGTAGTAGACTTCCCTCAACACCGCCCCTTCCCCATACTGTGCTACCCCAAACCTCCCTTCCCCAATACTGTGTTGTATCAAACATCACTTTCTCCATACTCTGCTTCCTCCAGCCCTCCCCCTTTCCATGTACCATGCTGCCTCCAACCCTCCTCTGTTCCAGCTTTACTTTCTTAAAGACTGCAGTAACACCGTCACTTTTGTCAGTGGTTGTCTACCTGGGAGCCAAGCTGTTTACAGGAAGTGGCAATGTAGGGGAGCACTACAGAGACCCTGCTTTAGTGCTGGTAATGCTACAGCAGACAATAAGAGAGGAGAGCTTGTGTAGGGGAAGGGAATGGAGCTGTTATGAACTGGTTACCCCTAGTCCCAGCCCAAGGCATTGTAAATGATAGCAGTGTAATAACGTGGAAGCAAATTCCAGAAAGAGGTATGTGCTGTTTACAGACAGAAAGAATGAAAAGAAAGATACACCTTAGCTATGATTAATATGAATTAGAAGATGAATCAACGTGGAAAACATGAGCAGTAACACAGATTACAGATCTGTCGTGATAAAATCCTCTCCCCTAAACAGAACCTATATGAACAATATACAATACAAAGTTCTCAATATTATTTGTTAACAGTTACAGTACGAATTTACTACTAAGCCATCGAGAGCCTGAAATTCCATGAGGCAGCTGGGGAACTAATAAAACAACATTAACAAATGTCTGTTTTGGGATAAATAGTGAGATATAAAAATAGCTTACAGGATAGATCTCTAATGTTTTATATATATATATATATATATATATATATATATACTGTATATGGTGCTATATTTTCTCATGCATGATACGAATTGGAAACCAAATTAATTTCGTAAGCTTTAAATGTCCATGCTGGACACTACGGTGGTCATGGCAAATGGTTTTGGATGAAGCCTTTATGTACATTGTAGTTGAATTTCTGTCACTTCTGCAGAAAAGATGATTTTTCACCATCCCCAGATACTCACATGGCCTTGGTAAAGCATGGGGAAGCTGCAGGTATATTGTAGTATGTTTATTGCCTCTAAATATTCCTTTAGGACAGGGGAATGTAAAGCAAAGGCTTCCATACAATATGAGCAATATGACTGTGTCATACCTCCCATATGTCCCAGATTCCATTGGACAGTTCATTTTTTGGGTCCTGTCCTAGGTCTCACTGCCCAGGTCCTTCAAACAGATTCATGGGGAGTCCACTGCTGTTCAGCTGACTGCATTACACTATGCATTAAATAATGTCTGACACCATTCGCTTATTTGCCAAGGGAATACACTGTTTAGTGAATAAGGAGAAGTGAATTTGCATCAGTCCATGACTAGTAACACAGTGATGCAAATTACTCGCTCTGTGGATTCGTTCCCCATTCCATAATACAAACTAGCTTTCTTGACTGACTGGTGGTATTTAGAAAGCCAATGCTTTAAAGTGATTGGTAATTCAAACTGTGACAGCAGCAATACACCCTACAGATCCATCCGTTACTAAGTGCATAATGGTTTCCTACATGATCAAAGTGCCAATGGGTAGCTCCAGTGTGAGCAGACACTACCCAGCCCGTATTTCACTTACCTTTAAAGGGGCACTATAGTGCTGATATAACTGCTCACATACATATAAAACTCCTTCATACTAAGCCAAATGCTGACCCAAATAGTTAAAAAAAAAAAAAAAAAACATTTCGGGAAGAAATAATACTTGCTGTTTGTTTCCATTAATTAGTTTCCCTGAGAGCTGACATTTTCCTCCCCCCGCTCCCCCTCCTCTTTCTGTTCTGCAAGTCAGGCAACAAGAGAAGAAAAAGCTGCCTGACTGCTATTGGTTAAGCAGTGTACTGACCTTTTGGCCGCATAAATTAAGTTGGAATGCAGGAGATTACAGAGGGAAAGCTGACTTGCGCTCATGTGCTAAGTAGTAAGTAGGGCAAAAATGTCTGGGGAGGTTACCTTTCATGGAAAAGTGGCCAGTACACATCACACATACATTTCCTGGTGCGGGAATTTATCAGTGCTGCCTACTCAATCATTCTGTGTCACATGAAACATCTACTGGGGAGAAACGCTTCTCACTAAGGCAGTGGCTCTCAATTATTTTCTGTCATGCCCCCCCTAGGAAGAAGAAAACATTTTGCGTCCCCGCGCGACTGTAAATAGTATCATTTGCCTGCCCAGCCCTCCCTCTCCAAGATTATCAGAGCACTATCACACTGTGCTGCCCCCCACAAGCCCCTTCTCACACTGTGCTTCCCCCACAACCCCCCTCC
>WMED01025993.1:0-10911 GCA_019650415.1 Pipa parva
TTGTCACTTTTGTTGCATCTGATTACACTTAATAGGGGCGCTATACTATTTGTGTTACAGCAAATCAAATTGAACTGCTATCCATTTTTAAATTCAAGAAATTGATTTACATCTGCTAAATGTAATTAACAATGTTCCTTCTTTTTTCATTCTTCCAGGGCAGCAAAGGACATTTCAGATACCACTGGCAAAGTCACAATGTCAAGCATAGTGGTGTGGATGATATGGTTCTTCTGTCCAAAATTACTGAAGATTCTATAGTAGAAAACTTAAAGAAGCGATATATGGATGACTATATTTTTGTATCCTTTGTGTTAATGATAGTATTTAGCCAAAATAATATATAAATAAAATATATATAATATGTGTGTGTGTGTTTATGATGAGTACAGCATTGGGTTTACAGTTTAAATAGACAAGCTTTTAAGAGGCTAATTAAAATTTGGCATGCAGAAGCAGTATTTCATGAAAATTCTGCTTATGCGCTTGCTATTCTAACTGAATTTCAGGTGGAATCAGGAAGTGAAGAGGATCACAGTCTGCATGAAGAAGAAAGAAAAAATGTTTTTGAGATAAACAGGAGGCAACTCTGTAGTGAAGGAACAAATCATTTAGTTCTCCTTATGCAAAAACTGTACATGGTCACCTTGTCTGCTACAGAATTATTGCTTTTATCAAGACCTCTGAATGGGTGTATATACTGTACATGTCGGTTTTTTTTTTTTTCTGTTTTTTTTTTTTCTTTTATTACATTTTTTTCGTTTCATCCATGATTTTTTAAAACTTATAACGTGAATTTCATAACTTTGTATGTCTGCTAAGATCCTGCGTTTTGTTCGTATAAAAGAAAGGTTATGTATTTTTTATACTTTTAAAACCACATTTCCAAGGCTTAATTTTTTTTACAAATTGACAGACTGATTTGTTCACATGTCTGGAATAGAGTGTAAATGCAGGAATTACTTGACACACAATTGGGACTATTGCTGATCCACACTTAACTTTGTGTATGTGAGTTAATCTACTAAAAATGCATAAATGCAATGTGATCATACTACTCTAAACTCTTGCCAGAATCACAGGGGGCAAATAGATCTTCTTTTTGTGAATATATGAATAGTTATTTACTAAAAGCATTATGTCATTTTTTTAAGCTTTATTTTATAAAAAAGTTTGCGTTTATGGTAAAACTGAAATCATCAGTTCATTAGCTGGCTGCAGAATCCCCACTGTGTCTGTCAGTATATTATATGCAGTACTGTACAGAAAAATATCCATTGAATTCCATCATATGTGACAATGGATTTGTGGCAGCGCCGGATGAGGAGAAAGAAAGACAGTCAAAAATGCCCCTAGCGTAATACCTCAATGCAAAATGGTGACAAAGCTTATTATGCTGTAGTGATCAGTCCAAATGGTGGAATTAGATTAGTATTATTGTCATCATTTTGCATTGTGGTATTACGCTAGGGACCTGTCTCTTTCTCCTCATCCAGCGCTGCCACAAATCCATCGACACATATGGATTTCATTGGTTTTCTTTCAACTTGAGGTTGAGAGGGTTGGACTATTATCTAATTCTTAACTTTATCTTTTAGCTTCATCATTTAGAAAGTGTTTTCATATTGTGTATTAACATTGTTATTTTAGGCGCTACACGGTGCACTGAACAATCTGTATCTCTATACCTCATTGTTCTAGTGTGCTTTTTATTCTACAGAAAAATATCCATTGTTTACAAAAAAAATAGTAGAATAATCTAAGTGGCAAGGATTCCCATTCAGAACCAGGCATGGATATTTTGGTCTGGCTTTGTCCTATTTCCAAAATTATTTGTATCTTTATATTTAAAAAAAATTGAAAATTTGTTCAGATATTATAGATACACTTTTCAGATATTATGAACTGGCAGACCTTAACTATTTATGTTTTAGACATATATTGGACCAGTATTGATCTCCATTAATCCCTTCAAGCAGATGCCTTACTTTGGAGATAAGGAAATAGAAATGTACCAAGGAGCAGTAAGTAAAAAAACTTCATATTTTCCAAAGTACAGTATGGGTCTTATTAACTTCCAATTGGCATACAAAGGGCTAAAACTTTTATATATAGTACAGCAAGAAGATAGTAGATATCCTTCGTCAGTTTTACAAGACATTAGTGTTGTGCAGAACATTTTCCCATGTAAGCACATAAAATGATTTGTAAAATGAAAACATACGTTAAGTACATAGATTGTTTAACATCTCCATGTTCTGACAATTGAGCCTTGATGCTTCTGAACCAATCCTTATTAGATTCACTTAATTATACCCAGAAATGAGAAACCTCCTTTCTTCCATTTACAGCAATTGGCCTTGTAATCACTGCAATATCATAAGATAGAAAAATACAAATCCTTGTATTGATCAAGCCAGCATATCTTTAGCCCTGCCCCCACAGAGCAGGTCATTACTGCAAATTTTCATAGATACTGTTCCCTATCGGAGAACTTCTCACATGTACGGTAATGACATGTGTCTGGTTTAGGTAGGACTAAAGGAAAACGACACAGCAAGACACTTCTAAAATTAGAAATAATCATCAGTCAGGCTGGAATGTTAGTGTGCCTTTAATCTCATCTCCCTATATCAGTAGATATGCATATTTAGATCTATACATATAAATAAAAAATTAATGCAATGTAACTAGGAAATTTATGTTGGTCAATTTAGCCTTATGTTAATATTTATGTTGTTTTCTTCACAGGCTCAGTATGAAAATCCTCCTCACATCTATGCTTTAGCAGACAATATGTACAGAAACATGATCATAGACCGGGAAAACCAGTGTGTCATTATAAGGTAGGAATAATGCTAACAATGTCTTCATCTGTATCAATGGACTTTCCCCTGCACATTATTTACTATGATTGGTCAGGTGAAGGAGGGGGAAGAGTACAATGTACAGCAATTCCATGGAAGTTCCAGTAGTATAGATATTATTATTTGCGTTACTATGTATTGCAAAGGATTCTATATTTTAATCCAGGGCAATATATTACTATAAATGATCTTCTATAGACATTTTGACAGACAGGGGAGTTCTGTAGTTAAAATATGTAAACAACAAGGCTTTTATACATTAAGTAAAGAAATAGAATAATGCATTTATTATTAAGAACAATATTCTGTTGTGTGAAATCCAATTACAGTAACTATTACCAGAAAAACCTCAATTAACAATCAACTTGTGCATAAATCTTAAAGATGCATTAACTAAAAACTAAAATCTTAAATCTTAAAAGATGCATTAACTAAAAGTTATTAGTACTAAACCTGTAGGTCTGGACAAAGATTAAGAGGTAACTACTTTATCTATATATTATACATGCATCACAATTAAGTAATAATATAATTGTCTTTTACAAAAAGATTATAATAATACACACATTTATTTATATGTCTGTGTAAACAATATGTTGGAAAAACTATACAAAAATCAGTTAAATATACATCTATTAACAATTAGAAGTGCACAGATAAGAAAAGATGCATTTTATAAAATTTCTTCATTAAGGCGAAACTGAAACACTTTTTCTTTTCACTTTATCACTAACTGTACTGATTAGAATGTTCAGTACAACTGCAACTGATTAAGCATACATCTCATTGGACTTTGCATTGTGTAAGTCAGACCCTGAGGCTAGGATCACACTAGTGTATTGTGTGCAGCATATTTTAAAAATAAATCCCTGGCAAAAATATGCCCAGAATAGACGCCAGAGAAAATCCATAGTGAACAATGCAAATGGAAGAAAAGCATTCACATTAGCGTTCCATTGAGAGCAATATTACACCAGACCGCTACCTGCACTATTTCTTTGGGTGCAAGAACACGGGATATTTTAGGTGACTAAATTAGTTTCAATAGGAATTTAACAGTTGCGATCACACACAGTGTAAAAATGCACTGCGTTTGCTAACGGACATTCATTCGGATTCATTTTGTAACGGCAAAAAAGCACTTATGAAAATTCGGCCTTTACGAGTTTAATAAATTTTGCCCTTATAAATATCAGTAAACCCATAAAGACAACTATCCCATGAAAATAAACAATCAGAAAACATAACTAAACTTTAAAAAGTAGCTCTCAGAGGGGCAGTGTCAGACTCAAAACCAACAGCCATTATCACTGTACATCCTTCAAGGAATTGTTATTATTCCCTAAATGTTTGCCAAGCATTCCTCACTTTCTCATAGTCACAACCAAATTACTGATTGAATGAAATATCCACAGTGCATGGGAATCTACTGAGTTAAAAATATGTGAGAACCCCCTTTTTGTTCCTAAAACATATTAAATATTGTATGTCAGTAAATGTTATAAAAAAATCTCAATAAAAAACTTCCCAAGGGTTTGCAACCTTGGTGTGATAGCAGGTTGCTTAGACCACAAGAATTTGAGTTCTAATGTGCATGAATGTAACATCATATCTTGAAACTACTGACAACATTAACATATGTCCGATAACAGAAGGTACATACTGTGCACTCCCCTGGATAGGAGTGCCCTTCTACCATTGAGAGACTGAAAGGTCTCCACAGTTCTGATTCCCATTCCCACATAGTTGGGATATAGCATATTTATAGCATTAAACCCCCATTATGATCAAAATTTATTTGGTGTTGGAATGGCCCACCAGGACACAACTCCAGGTAGGCCCAGGACTCTCCTCTAGATAGGAAAAATGCTGTCCCAATTAGAGACTGAAAGATCTCCTGGAGTTTCACCCTGCACCATTGTGACACAATCCCAAGGGTAGTGTAAAGAAGGCTTGGAGACAATGAAAGAAATGGGATACAATTAACTCATAGGGACTGAAGAGGAAAATTAAGAGACAAGAAAAAATATTTTGTTTATTGGGCCCTTGATTTTTCATTTCCTGCAGGTGTACCAAAGCACTTCAGTCTGACACGGAGTTCATTATATAAGTATAGGGACATTCAAGGTAAATTTAAATTAACTAAAAGCTCTTTGTTATTATAGGAAATATTTCATTTTGATAATACTTAGGTATTGTAATCTCTCTCAGAATAGTTTGATTTTTACGCCAGTTATTCTAGTCCCTTTGATCCTTCAAGATCAGTTAGCTTTGAACCTGATTGGACTTTGCAGCCTGTCTGCTTAATCAGCTGCAGGCACACTGGTGATTACACTGTGCAGCTGCAGGCACACTGGTGATTACACTGTGCAGCTGCAGGCACACTGGTGATTACACTGTGCAGCTGCAAATACATGACATTCTGGTCAGCACAGTTGGTGCTGTCATGTCAAGCAAAGAGATTTATCTATTTTTTTCTGAGAGTGATTCTTCAGTATAACATTAGCTGCTTGAATCCATATCAATTTCATTATTGATGTCTTTCTCATGTAAGTAAAGACCTTTTCCCAGAAGTAACGAAATTTAAACTGTTTGTTAGTAAGAATTTACAATTAAACATAATATGATTTTTCTACTTAGTGAGGAGTATATAGCTTGCTAATGTATTATAAACATCAGCTACACTTTGGAGATTGATATTTAGGGCGAAATTTATTAAAGGCGGAATTTTTCCGCACGTACGGATTTTTTTCCGCACGATCGGATTTTTTTCCGCACGATCGGAATTTTTACCGCACGTGCGGAATTTCGATCGATTTCCGATCGCACGTGCGGAATTTCGATCGATTTCCGATCGTGCGGAAAAAATTCCGCACGTGCAATCGGAATTTAAATTCCGACCTTAATAAATTTCGCCCTTAGAGAGTATGTACATTTGTAACTGTGGAAATTGCTAATGTGCAGAAAGAAGAAAAACCTTACATTTGAGTGACTAGTAGTTTGTATCTTTTGCCAAGATTTCTACATTCCACAATGTGTTCCAACCTTGATGTTTCAAATGCAAACTTTTAGTTGCAGAAAAGGATCACATATATGTATGTATGTATGTATGTTATATGTGTATACTGGTGTTCAGTGGCATGATTACTTTTTCCATGATTTGGCTTCTTTTTATTTTTATTTCATTTCCCTTACTTTCAAAGCTAGCCTGGGGTTTCTTGGTTTTCCATACTTCAGTGAAATAGATCACACCATCCAAGTGGTGTTAACCATAACATTAAAACCCTACCCCTATTCTCATATTTATTGCACAAAGAATTATTTTCCATTTAATTTGGTTTGCCTGCTTTTGCAGGGGTCGGCAAAGTGCGGCTCACGAGCCACATGCGGCTCTTAAGCCACCTTGTTGTGGCTCAGAGTGCATCTCCAAAGCCACGCCCATGATCTCCGACGCGTCTTCTTCTTGTCTGTCAGCAGGTCACGTGGTCGGGAGAGTGTACTCCTCCCCCTTTGTGTCTCAAAAAAATTGTCGCCGCTGGTGGAGGGAGTGAATTGGCTCCCTCCTCATATAAGTTTACCGACCCCTGTGCTATTGCATTCAATTCCATGGCTGCTCTATGGAGGTTCTCTCCTGATTTACAAATACAGTGCAGAAAGCAGGAAGACCTTTAAGTTGAAACATGCTTGAAAATGAAACATTGTTTCCTTTTTCAGTCAAGCCCAAAGCATTGTTGTAATATTGTAATAACAATATTGTATTGAATTTCCTAAATAATCATAATAAACTAGTCTTATTCAGATATGGATATCAGTCAGATGTTCTGGCATTTTTTCCTGTCCATTCTCCAAAAAAGTGTACAAACCAGTAATAAGTTGATTCTCAGATTGTCATTGTTTTACTAGAATTTGGCTTGCAGTGTGTCATGCCTTCAGTTTTATTTTTCCACGTGTACACATACATGTGGAGGAAGCCTTTTTGTTATCTCACCGTATTGATTCTGCTTAGACCATATAAACATAAAAGGAAATAGAAATGAAATAGAAGCTTCTGGTTGTATTCTATAAAGTTACTGTGTCAGCAATGATTAGAGCTTGGCTGCTTTCCCATGTATCACGCTGCATTACTGTGTTGTCCAGACTGTGGTGCAATAAACCTTATCGTATATCAAAGGATTTCTCCATAGACAACTGCCTGAATTTGTTTTGTACTTCATTTGTTAACTTCTACCTCCTCAATGTGACTTAAAATTAAAGGACCAATAACAAAAAAACAAAACCATTTGGATTGGCATGGCAGTTATGCAGATTCAGCACTTCTTAAAAAAAAATGTTTTTTTGATTATTCATTTATGAATCCTAAAAGGTGGAGAGAGCGCAAACAAAGTGCACTAATAGTGCTTTACCAAAATATGACAAAATGTGTGCAATGAATTACTGCCACCGAATAAATGCAACTGAGAGTGAGTTGCAGTGTTTGAAACAAATGTGTAACACCCAGAAACAAGTGGATGAATTAGGACAGGTGAATCCTAAATGCTCACCAGATGCCAAGGTTATACTCACATGTATGTAAGTTTCTCCTGGTTCAGCAAAGCATGAATCACCAAAATAAGGAAACCTCAGATCACTCCTTACACCATATATCGTCCATGATTCAAAGCCGATGAAAAATCACATTAGGTGATAATATCTTAAGTTGAATTTATTAAAGATTATAATAAAGAAATGATAAAAAACACTGACAATAGAGTTTAAATGCTTATCAAGCATGGGACCATAAATGCAGTCAGATGGAAAAAGCCATTAAATTAAATGAGTCCATAAACCGTCCACTGAAACTTATTCCCAAATGAGAAAAGTCCATAAACGTATACAATGTATACATAAAATACCTGCTCAATGCGTTTCGTGGAATAAATCCACTTCTTCAGGAGATGATCAATGAATAGTTTAACCGGTAAGTGTTGCTGTTTAAATAGTGAACTTGCCAGCTTGTTCGCGTCGACACCGGAAGTGTGACATATATACGTCACTTCCGGTTTCGAGTGGAACACATAATGCGTTCCAATACGCACTTCACACCATGTCTGGCTTCCTGTTTTACAACGAACGCAAAAAGTGTTTCAACCTTATAAAGGGCAATCACTACACAGGATTTTTGGAACAAAACTGCATTACTGAACACACAATGCCATGTCAAATGGAAAAAACTTTCTCTGCATAAAACCTTTTTTCTTTTGTTTAAAAATGGATTTGATTTATTATTAGCGCTGCATAGACTTTGTGTTTTTGATTTACATTCATTTATGAATGTCATTGCTTTGTCTTTTTATTTATCACAACTTGTGGCAGGTTGTTATAGAGAGATCATGAATACATAATGGGAGATAAGACTGCCTTGTTGGCATGGAAAATTATTTTCATAATTTATTTATAATCCTAATAATATAACTCTTTTCAGATGGATGCGATTGAGTGTTTCCATTGCTAATTTTCTCAAATTGGTTGAGGCATCATGTACAAAAATGTGATGTTGTACAGAAGCTCCCCTAATGCTCATTTTACCAAGACTAGAAGAATGTCAGTTTCCTGTAGTGCACAACTATATAAGTGCCATTTCCAGTAGTTCAGATTAGTTATGCAGGGCACGACAGGCCTGTGTAGACCGTAATTTCCATAGAGGGCAGACAGGAGTCCGTCGTTAGATCTTTCTGAAGGTTAGAAGTTATGGTGCTTCAGAAAGGCTTTAGGATTGGTGTATGGGTAAGGCCACAATTGTTTAGTTTTTTCCCCTAGGACTGGAGAACCCTGAAGTGAGTGCTTATTGCTTTTAGTATGTGGTATTAGGTGTCAGAAGTTAACATAATGAAAGTAAATAATCTGTAGTGTCAAGCACTGGTCTGAAGCATCTAGAAAACTCAACCAGTTCTTTAATTCCTTAAATGTTGCCTGTTAACCTTGACTGAAACTTCATTTATTGTACTTCATTCATATAAAATGTGTTCTTCCTTTAATGGTCTTTATTCTTTTGCCTTTATTTTTCCTGCTTAAAGACCAGCCTTATTTTAATGGAAAGTTTCATTTGTATTTGTAGTTTAGGCAGATGGTGACAGCCTTTTGGGAACGTCCAGTTCTTTTTCCACGATGCATCATTTGCACATTAGGAGGTGTAAGGGATATCCAATTTAAATCACATGAAGGGAACTGAAATATTCAGAATGAACATTAGCAAATAGCTGTGGGAATAACACATGAATGGTTATTGCCAACACAACTCCCCTGTACTACACACAACATAACACATGCCTTGCTCTACCTGGATTTGCATTTCTAGATGGTTGTGCAAAAGTGCATGGTATCATACATAGTATAAAATACAAATTGATCTTATTTTCAATTCCATCAATTATATGGCAAATTACCTCAAAATTTCTTGTTCATGCTTCTTCAATATATTTTACTGTGGCAACTGCATGTGCAGAAAATTGTGAGGTGCTAGAACATGGTCACCACTAAAATCAATCGGATGTATTTTATTGGTAGTTTGTCGGCCTTTTGACATGATTTTTACACATGTTCCAAAACACTTTTTCTGCCATTACCCTTAAATAAGACTTTCTGGGGCAGTTTATGAATGTGTTTTATCATAATCTCAAAAATATGGGGCTATGCAGGTGTATGTTTAAAGATAAAAAATGGCTGCAACATGAAACTGAAACACAAGACAAATCTAGAAGTGCTATGTAGGTGTATATAACTCAGTATTAACATTTAAGTGAAAAACCTCACATTCTGAGGTAAAATCCTACTGGAAAGATATTCGAGACTACATGGCATAACATCTGGCCCTACCACATACTGCATTCCCTTAAAGGAACAGTCCAGCCTGATTAATAAAAAGTAATGTGTGTTGTAAATGCATAATACATTTTTTTTCTATTGTACTTAGTCTTTTATGTGAGGAAAGGTATTAATTATTCCATCTGTGTAGCAGTACACAGCTCCTTCTGTGTTTACTTCCTGGTTGGATTCTTGTGTCACTGACACAACAGTGTCTCAGGAAGGTCAAAATTAATAGTTAATGAACTACCATGAGCAGTTACAATACTTACAGCTAATGGTGTATGCTGTCAGTAGCATATGACTGTATATCCCACGCCAACTTAGAGGGATTCTTTCTTATTCTGCCATTACTGGTGCTTTAGTACTGGTCCTTTGGTCATGCTATAAAATGTAAATGCCCCTGGTGCATTTATGCAGTCTCATACAAAGCCAAATTTGTATCCTTTCACCATTCTTCCAAATCCACTTATTTAGCAAATTCTGTGATGTGGCAAATTCGCAACCAGTTCAACACTTAATGATGGTTGCAGACTTATGGAGCTCTTTGCATCACTTTGCAGGCATGCACATTCAACTTTCACCTTTTACCAAGTGTTGTACTGCTACAAATCTGATGCCCAGATCTAAGTGGTGAAGCATGAGATTGATGGTAGGCTTCCAGTTTGATGTAAGACAACTGTACACTCAAATGACAAAGACAAAACCACGTAACATGACCTAGGAATATGGGACATAAGGCATGTAATATTTTCTTGATGCAGTTAAAGTGATATTACAAGGATGCCGTCACTTCACTTTGCTCACTTTGCCACATTATGCATGTAATTCTTCCCAATGCTGTTAGCTTCTTCAGCCAGGGAATCCACTGATCAGACTGCAATGTTGAATTTGTACTTTTATGAATAAGCCTCATAATTTATTTTATTTTTGTTAAGTAGGATATTTTAACAATGCATTTAGTTTATCTGTGTCAAGCTTTATAAGAGTACTCATTATTTTATCTTCAATTTAAAATTCCTTTTAAAATAGTGGAAATGAGTGGATGTTTATTTATACAACAGAACCTGATTACTGCAATCACCAAAGGAATAAAAGAGCACTAAACCAAAAAATCAGGAGTTTGACTTAAATATTACATCAGGCATGTCAAACTCAGGGTACCCCGAGGGCCACATGAGTAACGAGGTTGTTGTGAGGGCTG
>WMED01025994.1:0-10139 GCA_019650415.1 Pipa parva
GAAAGAGTAAAGCAGAAGCGGAATTTAACAGTGTAATGAAAGAGTAAAGCAGAAGCAGAAATTAACAGCACATGTAACACATGTAAAACGAATACTTAAAGGTTGAATAATAGTCTTTAGAAATATCCAGCCAGGACTTTAATGCTTAATAAAAAGGTGAAATAACTGATTTATTTGCACCGGAACATGTTAAGGAGAAGTAAACAAACAGGAGGACATTTCTGTGGAATGACGCTGAAATGACAATGATGGCGTTCTGATAAATATACCCCTCGGTGACAAAAACATCTGATGTGACAAAGGCCTTATCAGAGCTACCTCCTTCCAGTGCTGGGAAACCATCATTGTGTAAGTGTGTGGATGACACCAGGTTCCTCTCATTTTAGGGAAATAATTACTAAGACCAATATCAATTAGTTTCACTCTGTTTCCCCATCAATTTTCATTTCCCCAGTTTCTAAAGGATCAATAAAAATGATTTTCCATTGACGTAAGCCATTTTCAATAAATATCAATCAGTTTACAGTGTTTTTCCATCAGGGACCTTCCATCATAGAGCGATATCGACACATTGATGGGAAAATATTTTTGACAGCGGCTAAGTAACAGCACCAACTCCATAGGCAATAGCGGGTTTGCCTGGGTCAGAGCTCATGGGACCGAGTCAGGCAAACTCTTTCAGTTGATGAAACGGAGAGCTTAGTAAATAAGAGAAAACAGCGGTAGCGATAAAATAGGCTGTTTCTCCTGCATTAACTTGTGCAAAAAATGTTCAACTTTAGTAAATCTTGCCCAACGTTCGTTTAACCATGTGTGACCTAGTTTACCTTGTGTGATTTATAACTCCGCCCTATAAAACTAGTATATAATGTACGTATACTGAGGATGAGATTAGCTATACATGAAACATATGAGATTAATGAGTTTATTCATGAAAATCCTATCAGTCACATAAAAACTTTGTAATGTGGCAAATTTGCAGTCAGTTCGGATGCTTATCACAAGGTAATTTGCCTATTCATCAAGCCTTGGCATGTGTTGCAGTATGAAATTTGACAAGGCGTGCTATGTCGCATTCGCCAAACTGAAGTGGAGAATCAGGGGGCTTAATGGCATGGTTCCTACTGTCTGACTGACTATGCCGCACTACGCAAGACGTGGTTACTGACACATTCACATCTTCGCTATTGGAATCCTCTGTTTAGTGAATAAGGAGTAACGAATTGGAGCGTAGCAACTCCGACTGTCAAATTCTCACTTTGAAGAATGCGCAACCTTAAGATCCCCAAACAATAGCGATTACGTGACACTGCCTGCCTTGTCCAGTTTATCACAACGCCCCGTACAACCGGTTTATACCGTATATAACGGCTAGAGCTCATTTATGTATTGTAATTCAACATGAAGCAAAGTTAAATATTCCTTTTCTTTTATATCCTTTAAAATCTGTTTTGTTTTACCAACAGCTGTGAGAGCGGGGAAATGTATGAAAAACACACGCTATTAAAATGGAATCAAATTTCACTTTTTTTTTTTTTCAAAAGACCACAGAGAACGTTTCCCAGATACTTTTACTAAGCTATTGTTACACATTTACTGCAGGTCTTGATTTCAGCTATTCAGTTTTACTAAGCCTTTTTTTTATATATTATTATTATTATTATTATTCATTTTTTAACAGTTTCCATTAAAATTGTTACAGACTGCTGGGTAAGCATTGCTTAAAGGAAACGTTTACCATAACATTAACATTTAGTATGTGGCAGGTAGTGTTATCGTATGATAATGCTCTTTACCTTTTATTATGGTGAGTTCTTTTTTAATTACTTAACCTTTAATATTTGGACCAGGAATAGTTTGGTTTTTATACTGGATCCTAGATAATTTACTTTAGAAAATGTTGGTTGGTTTGAATGACAGACTAGAAGATGAATAGAACATATATATTGTGTTGGTTCATTTATATAGCACTGATATATTATGCAGAGCTTTACAGAGATTCATCATTCATTTCAGTCCCTGCCCCATGGAGCTTACAATCTAACTTTCCTATTCAGTCACACAAGCGATTAACCTGTGTAGTATTTTTTTTTTTGGATTGTGGGAAAAAACCTGAGCCCCCAGAGGAAACGCACACAAGTATGGGAAGAACATGCAAACTCCATGAAGATAAACTCCAGGGTGGAATTATGCAATAACTATAAAAATAACATTAATGTTTTAGTTCTACATCACTTTTTCCTTCCCCACCAGAATGCCACCCACGGGGTGCGACAGGATGGAAAAAAGCAGGACCATGGCTGTTGAGGTCAGCCAGGAATATAATTTAGCAAATTCATTGTAAAAATCAGTTATGACTGTGGGGGTAATTCAGGAAAGTTCGAACTTACCTGCCGATCCTTCGATTCACTACGCAGAGACTGGTACCCGCTCCCTGCTCTCCTGCACGCGGAGATCAGCGAATGCTTTAAAGCTACTTCGGCTCACCTCGCGACCACTCAAGTCGCCTCTCTTCGCCGAAGTACCTTTAAAGCATTCGCTGATACCCAGTCTCTGCGAAATGAATCTAAGGATTTGCAGGTAAGTTCGAACTTTCCTGAATTACCCTGTATGTCTATCTGCCTATCAGTGCCCTCCATCATCTGTCTCCTCTAGGGGCCACATATAGATATATCTACTTCTCTTCAGCTATAACCTCTCACTTGGTAGGGAGATTTTCCCACCCTACTGCCCCGCATTAAAGTTTTTCCTAGTTATGCTTATTATATATCACTCATGTATATATAGTCTGATTTATGCTTTATGTGAATATTTCAACATTTCTATGAGAATACACCTTTTAGTGAATAAGGAATAGAAAATTTTCAAGCCACCCCAAAGTGAGGCGAACACACTTTGTCGAATTCTACTTTGGTGAATAACAGTGCCCCTGAAATGATATTGAGGCCCTTGCCTTGGACATGCAACTGATTTTTTAAACCAAATAGAAATGAATTTCTCAGGGGAAGAGTGATAAACAATCCAGCCTGTATTTTCTCTATGTTTAACAGCAGTATTTAAGATGTTGCTTAGGTTATTGTTTGGGCCATTTATTTAGCTTGTGGGGTTCATTATTTTATGCTTTGCATTTTACAGTTTCTAGGCAAACTAAACAAACACAGTTTATAGAATTTAATAATAGTATATGTGTTGGATTATACCATAATATTCCACACACACTCCAAAACTGTAAAAAAAAAAGGAAAAAATTTGAAGCGAATACAATTTCCCTGTTTATTTCATTCTTTTAAAAAATAGTTCTTTGCAATACAAATTGGGGACTTCAATGATGTTTGGCCAAGTTTTAAACAGGAATAAATCGGAGTCAGTGCAAATGTATGGATATGTTATTTAATGTGTTGCCATCCCCTTACTATCATTGTAAACGCAGAAGAACTGCTACACTAACAGCCTGAGCCAAAATTAAAAGGTAGATAAGCAGAAAAACTTGGACACTACACAGCATGTAGGCATGCCATTTTCAACAACTGTCTGTCTCATTATGCATAATAAAAGGGACTGTATATGCCAGACATGATTTTACGCTTTATAAAATTTGGAACAAGATCTAAGGGACTGTGTCTAGATATGTCCTTAGCTGGTATCACCTATGTTTGGACTTACCTGGACCTTAGCAATACCTGTTATACACCCATAATAAAGCACTCTTAGAATTAGCTAAGTTCCCTAACTATTTATTTAACATTGATAATCTCTCTACAACATATTGCCGTAATTCCCACATCACTCATTTGCATTAGTGTTTTGCTGCTTTGTAAAAGTAGCAAATTCCAGATTTAGAAAGTAAGAAATTATCTGTTTTATTTCATTCAGTATGGAAAGCCCCGAAATGTTACATTCACCTTAGACACATTCACCATACTCACCTGTGGTGAGGATGCTAAAACCTGTAGGAAAGAAGAAATGCCCAAAACACTAACATTGGTTTACACTACTCTCACTACCAGTTAAAAGGTGGTAAGGGAGAAACTGAAACCAGCATAGACATCTCAGGTCAGGTCCAAAACCTAATCATAACTTCAGCAGGGACTAGAAAGCATTCTTTGCTCTAATTAGGTTCTTTAACCGGCAATGCTGGGAATCCCAGAAATCGTTGAGAATTGAGAACTGCTAGTGATTTGCTGAGGTTAAGAATACAATGGTGAATCACGAATTTTAACTATCTGATTCCCAATACTCCTAACACATTGTAAAAGGATTCTTGTCTTGTGCTAATCAGATTATTTAGCATTGTAATTGTAACACTGTAATTAGACATTAGGCTTTTAAATATGCTGTTGCTGATCATTTAGCATTGTGACTGGAAAAACCTTTATAATTTGTTTGTTGCTAGTCGCATGGCTAATTTCATTAAGGAATTCAAAACTGATTTGGATGCTTTCCTTCAGTGTAAGAGAACATTACAAGTTATGGGTACTGGATAACTGGAGGAGGGATCTTGATCCTTCAGTGTAAGAACATTATAAGTTATGGGTACTGGATAACTGGAGGTGGGATCTTGATCCAGAGAATTACTCTGATCCTTCAGTGTAAGAACATTACAAGTTATGGGTACTGGATAACTGGAGGTGGGATCTTGATCCAGGGAATGATTCTGATCCTTCAGTGTAAGAATATTACAAGTTATGGGTACTGGATAACTGGACGTGGAATCTTGATCCAGGGAATTATTCTGATCCTTCAGTGTAAGAACATTACAAGTTATGGGTAATGGATAACTGGAGGTGGGATCTTGATCCAGGTAATTACTTTGATCCTTCCGTGTAAGAACATTACAAGTTATGGGTACTGGATAACTGAAGGTGGGATCTTGATCCAGGGAATTATTCTGATCCTTCAGTGTAAGATCATTACAAGTTATGGGTACTGGTTAACTGGAGGTGGGATCTTGATCCAGGGAATTATTCTGATCCTTCAGTGTAAGAACATTACAAGTTATGGGTACTGGATAACTGAAGGTGGGATCTTGATCCAGGGAATTACTCTGATTGTCATATTTGGAGCCAGGAAGGAATATTCTTCCTAATATGAGGAGGATAATTGGTTCTTGCCCCATGGGTTTTTTGCCTTCCTCTGGATCAACATTACAGGAAAATAAGCTGAACTGGATGAACTTGTGTCTTTTTTCAGCCTTATAAACTATGTTACATGTCATTGTAAAGTGGGTTTGCTTTGACAATGGGATTATATGCCCTCTGCATTGGCAAACTGAGAAGCAATTCACCATTTTAATTCTTTGGCCACAGAAAGGAATTTATTTGCAAAATAAAAGAGACATTTTTGACTTATCTCTAGTTGTACATTTTTATCATGCCATAACATAAGACGTCAGCCTTATCAGTTAGTCGCATTTAGAAAGCAACTTCCCCCGGAGCAAGGTGTTCCAGCTCTTTAATACAGATGAAGCTTTTAATGCTTGTCTCTTGAAAGGTAGAATGCAAAAACAGCCATATTTATTCATTTAACACATTATTGTCTGATTTATTGCCTAGACCAGATGAATAAATAAATGCAGTGGCAGAACTGAGGTCATTCTCCCTCTTATACACCGCACTTATTTCAGCAATTACTGAGCTGAATTTAATTTACATTTGCTTTCATTTGACTACCTTTTAGTGAGCCTTAATTGCACCAGATAAGGACAAAATGAGTAAATCATTTAAAATGCTGACAAGGTTACGCTTGTTCTTTAAAATATTAGTGTACTTCATGTCAATTGCATATTGCTTTTATTTTGACTCATCTACCATGGCAATTATTAAGTAATGAACGAAATAAGCTTTCGGCTAATAGCTTAAATATATATTCGTCTGTGTACTTTGTAGATTAGTTTATTTCATTTCTCTTTTATCTCTTTGACGAATACAGAATGTCACATATTACTTGTATTCTCGATACCGCAGCCAAAAAAAAAAAAAATCGCTTCATTTTTTTAAAGCATCTCTGAGGTTTGCATTTAGATTGTTTAGCAAAATCACACAAATGTGTCAACTAATAAATTATTCCGTCGCACTTTTCTAAAACACACTTATGGGCGAAAGTTATTAAACTCGGAAAGACCGCTCTGGTGGGGGGGGGGGGTTATTCACTGAAGTCTGAATTGATGTGTATAGGTGTAAATAGGCTGCTACTGTCGCAGTCACATCTTTATAATGAAAATATTGTCGCAGTCGCGATTTTATTATGGTAATTGTCACAATCTTAACTTTAAAAAATTGTTGCGACTTTACAATAGGGAAATTGTAGCATATTTGCTATGGGAATCTGTGGTTTGCAAATTCGACAGTTGAATTTTCACATTAGTGAACAACCCCCTGGGTCTTTCCGAGTTTACCGAGAGAAATCTCGCATTATTCTCACAAGATTTCGAGATTGAGTTTTTTTTTATCCCAATTTTTCAAAATTTTTGATGCAAAGGTAGTCATGCTACTAATGTAAAGTATGGCTACCTGTCCATAAAAAAAAAAAATTTCAAAAAATCGAGATTGAAAAACTCGATTTCGAGATCTTGAAAAATCTCATGAGAACAATGTGAGATTTCTCTCTGTAAACTCAGAAAGACCCGGAGCGGTCTTTCCAAGTTTAATAAATATGACTAGTTTATAAGTAGAGATTGCATAACTCTAATTTTCTATTTAATGGGCAATAAGGTATGAGTGAAAGACTTTGCTGGGAACATTTAATGATACAGTTGTTAAATTTGTTGAATAAAAAGCACTAACCAACAATTAGCTTTAGTCTGTCAAGTCCAGTTGAGGTTACTTTTACACTGTGGGGCATATTAATCAAAGTGCGAATTCGACAGTTGAATTTGCGTCACACTGGGCGAAATTTACTAAGGGTGAAAGGATCGCCCGAAGTAATTTTCCGTTCGCATGTGCGTATTTTTACCGCACGTGCGGGATTCAGATCGATTTGCGATCGTGCAATCACAAATCGATCGAGATTCCGATCGTGCGATCGCAAATCGATCGAGATTCCGATCGTGCGATCGGAATCTCGAACGATTTGCGATCACATGATCGCAAATCGATCCGAATCCCGCACGTGCGATACAAATTACAATCGGGTGGATCAAATCCGCCTTTCATAAATTTCGCACTGTGTCACTGCGCTCCGAAAGATGTGAGTTTGCTGCTCCTTATTCACTAAGTGGTGGATTCCTTTAGAGAAGAAGCAACCAATGTTAAACACAATTTCATGCTTAGGTAGTCAGTCAGTTAGTAGCAGATATCTAGTGATGCAATTTCAACTACTTCTGCCCTAGTGAAGTGAATTGATCTCATCTTTAAATATCACTTTAATTGCATCAAGTGAATATTACTTCCATTTGACAGACTTCAATGCTTTGTAAATAAGCAAAGTAACGCGAAAAACTCAGTAAGTGCGTGACTATTGGAAGCCACCAAATTGGTTGCAAATTTGAAACATCGCAGCTTTCTGAATAAGTTGTGTTAGACTTTTATGAATAATCTCCCCAGGGATGTCTGAAATGTATTTATTTTGTAGAGAACAGTGCATCAACCAGTCCCTGAACTACTTTGTATCAATTGCTTTGTGTGCTATCAGCTTGGAAGCAATGTTTGATTGACTGCAATGTGCTGCTGCATATTAGCATCCTCATTGTGAGGATAGAAAAGGAGCAGGAGCTACTTTAACTGCAGCATCACAACTACAGTAGTTCACTTTTTGTCTATAAAGTAGCGGTTCTCAACCTTTTGAGAACTGCGACCCCAGGCGCTGACGTCACGGTCATCACGTTCGAGCGTCACGTGGTGACATTTGGGCGAAATGTCATCATGTATGTGTGTCATGTGGTAAACACGTATAGAGAAAAGGAGAACAGCGCTTCCTCTAGGTGAAAGAAAAAAATGATGGTGCAGGTCACCCAATTTAAAGAACGATACCAAAATTTAGGCTACTCACGTTTTCCTTGTTAAATGTTGAGCATTGGATTATTTAGGTATAATCCCAACCAATAGTCATATGACAGGATCCAGCTTCAAAAGACCGTGGTTTCATTCATCAAGAAATGAACTTTAAAAATTATATTTTTAAATTTTTTAATTTTCAGAGTAAAAAAAATAAAGGTAAAAAGGGGTTAACAAAGTAGTAGGGTGGTAACTCCAACGCGTTTCGCCTAACAGAAGCTTCTTCAGGAAGTGCAAATTGGCAAATGGTTGTCCATGTTTGTTACAGGGTTTAAATACTGTTTGGAGTGATTTCCTCCAAATTTTGAACAGGAACCGGAATTAGATTTGCAAGTGAATCACTTCATGTGGTAAACATACCAGTTAGGCTGCTCAATCCATGTAATAAAATGGAGTATTTCCATAAAGTGCAAGTGGATAGTCTGGGTGCTCTGGAGCAAGGATGAACTTCAATCCAATTGGCAATTGGCAATCAAGAAAATACATCATTGTAAGTGCCAAGCCATGATTGAAACAAGAGGATGGAGGTAGCTGCCCCATAGAGCTTACAATCTAAATAGAAGGAAGACTTACATAAACAGATAGGAGGGCAACAAGTGCAGTAACAAAGTGTCAGCTCATTAGCCTCTAGGTCAGTGGTTCTCAACCTTTATTGGCCGCTACCCCGGCTCTGACGTCACCACGCATCTGTTGATTATGTTTCGGCCGAAACGTCATCACGTACGCATGTCATGTGGTGACATTTTGGGCCGACGTCACCACGCAGGAACCCTTATAAGAAGGGTCCTGCGGTCACTTCCAGGCTCAGCGGCGGTTCTCGACCCCCATTGGATGGCTGTGCAACCCCTGCCGGGGTCGCGACCCACAGGTTGAGAACCACTGCATTAAAGCATTTCCTTAGCCTATGCAGTAACATTTCAATTTCACTAAGAAATGGTGGTGAAAGAAAAACTCCAAAGGCAGAATTCACTGCAAATCCTTTATTGGGTGAATAATTACACACCGTATGATGACATGATCATGAGGAATTATTCACCCAATAAAGGGTTTGCAGTGATTGCTGCCTTTGGAGTCTTCCTTCCACCACTATTTCTTTGTGGACTATCATATGAGAGTGAACATCCTTTCAAGTGAAAAGGCCAGAATTCCAGTTGCAGCATCTTTTTTACCATGTTTGAATATTTCAATTTCCACTATTAGGGGAGACTCCTTTTCCTGTGTACTTCCTTATTCTATTAAATATCTATGTACTTCTTAATTTAGTTCGATGGATAGTTGGTCACAGGAGCATAAAACTATGATTCACATGTCTCCACCCACAAATCCTTATTATAAGGTTATTGCTTTTCCATTTGGTCTTGTGTGGAAATGTTAATATATGTATCTTAGGATGAAAACCTGTTTAAAGGAACCTTCTTGCTTATCTTGGTTGCTTTTTCTCAATTCCAAACCTCACAGAAATGATTGACAAGATAAAAGCATGTACTGTCTGAAACATGTAATGGCACTGAATAAACTGTAGCAGTACTGGGTTTACTGTCTGAAACATGTAATGGCACTGAATAAACTGTAGCAGCGCTGGGTTTACTGCCTGAAACAAGTAATGGCACTGAATAAACTGTAGCAGCGCTGGGTTTACTGCCTGAAACATGTAATGGCACTGAATAAATTGTAGCAGCACTGGGTTTACTGCCTGAAACATGTAATGGCACTGAATAAATTGTAGCAGCGCTGGGTTTACTAACTGAAACAAGTAATGGCACTGAATAAAATGTAGCAGCACTGGGTTTACTGCCTGAAATATGTAATAACACTGAATAAACTGTAGCAGCACTGGGTTTACTGACCGAAACATGTAATGGCACTGAACAAACTGTAGCAGCGCTGGGTTTACTGACTGAAACATGTAATGGCACTGAATAAATTGTAGCAGCGCTGTGATTACTGACTGAAACATGTAATGGCACTGAATAAACTATAGCAGCGCTGGGTTTACTGACTGAAACATGTAACGGCACTGAATAAATTGTAGCAGCGCTATGTTTACTGACTGAAACATGTAACGGCACTGAATAGACTGTAGCAGCACTGGGTTTACTGCCCAAAATATGTAATAACACTGAATAAACTGTAGCAGCACTGGGTTTA
>WMED01025997.1:0-10910 GCA_019650415.1 Pipa parva
AAGATATGAGCTCCGGCACTCCAAAATGGGTAATAAATCCTTTATTGATGCATAATTAAATGTACATGGGTTAAAAACAATGCCTACGCGTTTCATGCCATAGGCGCTTAATCATGGCAATATAGGAAATCCAGCAGTACACTTAAATACTCTTCCTGTTACACAGGTGTATCCACTGACAGAATCATTGGGGTTTGTAAAGAATAACATATATGTAGTATGCCCTGCCACTTCCTGTTTCAAAGATATAGTAATGATGTAAAGGGGAAGTAAACCAAACTCGAAAGGGCAACTAAAAATGAAGAAAGTGGAACTTTAAAGTAAAAAAATATGAGTATAAAAATAATAAAGTTTAATGAATATAGCAAAAAAAATGAAAGTAAAAAAAGAGAATGAAAAAAGAAAAAATATATATAGTTAAGTAATAATGTGTATAACTAATAAATTAGGGAAGATCAAAGACAAAGTATAACTATCCAAAGTCACTGTCAGTAGACTACTCCTTATGGAAACAGATAAGTGAAAATAATAATGACATATAATAGTTAATATTTATAAATGTGATAAAAATATATATTAGCACTTGAAAAGGATGATAAGATATATATGACAAAAAGTTAATGATGAAGAGTTAGAAAAATGCTTATAATGAAATATAGTGTAAAAGCACAATAGGATATGTTATGTTTATTAACAATATCATAATGTATAGACTTGTAAATAAATCAGATATAAAAAACATAGTTTAAATCAGAAAACCTAATTCATAAATTTCTTCAAAGCACAGGGAATGAAAGAACAAGACCAATCATAAGTGCAAAAAAGTGAATGGGTGATATAATAATTAATGTAATAAATAAGATATATATACAAAATATAAAATAAAAATAAGATAGAATAATGGGGGAAAAAAAGGGGGGGGGAAAGGGAAGGGAAATATGTGTGATGAAGTGAGCAAAGAACAATAAAGTATAAACAAAAAAATAATAATACAGATTAATGTGTAATTATAATTGTTAAAATACCATAAAGTGAAAAATGGATAAATATTAATGGTGTAATATATAAGTGATATTATGTGGTGGTAGAAAAAAGTTAAAAAAACAGAATTCCTATATTGCCATGATTAAGCGCCTACGGCGTGAAACGCGTAGGCATTGTTTTTAACCCATGTACATTTTAATTATGCATCAATAAAGGATTTATTACCCATTTTGGAGTGCCGGAGCTCATATCTTCATCTCAGCATTTAGGTAGCATCAGGTAGTCCAGGCTGAAAAGCCGGGTAAGGGCTATTGTTGTCAGGACTTTTCTTGATCTACCAAATCCATTGAGTTAACGCCAGTGCCACTCATTCACTGCTAAAAATAAAGAAGGTGAATTGACTGCAATTTAACAGACATTTGTAGTTGCCCGCCAGCTGATATCTAGGGCTATGTTTAAAAAGGTGCAGTTTTGTGTAAATAAGTAGCACTGGGAGGCACTTGCCGATTTATTCTTCTCTTGCCAGAATCCTCTTCACTTCCTGTTCTTGTATGTTTTGGAAAATAAAGCATCAAAAAATACTATTTGGTGAAACTCACAGGAACAGCAAGTGAAGAGAATTGCAGCCTTTCAATTATGAACATCATAAATAATCATTAAAATTATCACTTGCTTATCTCTAGTCAACATATAGAAATGATTCTCAAGGAATTTCTATGTTGATTTTAACATTTTCTTTTAAAATTAATTAAAATGATTGTCATCAGTTCCACACATAAACCTAAAAGCCGCTCAAATCCCTTTAAAGCATGCAGCCTCTGATAAGCAAACTGTGTTAATTCGGGTGCTCAGGAGTATGTTTAGGACCCAATGGTAAATTCAAAACGCGTAAGAGGTGCCACATTTTTTTATTTTAATTTACTTTTTGTACCTGCTTTTAAGATTACTCCAATAAAGTGAATATTTTTTTACTGCTGGTGTGCCGGAGTACTTGGAGAATTTTGAATTTATCAATTCCACACATGTTGATTTTTTTCATTCATTTAATCATGAGTGAACATCTTGGGGGGTAATTCAGCATAGTGTGAAGTTACCTCCAGATCCTTCGCATCACTTCGCAGAGGCTGTTATGCGCTCGCTGATGTCCTGCACGCGCAGCGCACATCAGCGAATGCTTTAAAGGTATTCCAGTCTCATGAGGCTACTTGAGTGGTCTCGCCGCGACTGGAATCCCTTTAAAGCGTTCGCTGATGTGCGCATGCAGGACATCAGCAAGCGCATAACAGCCTCTACAAAGTGATGCGAAGGATCCGGAGGTAACTTCGCACTATGCTGAATTACCCCCAAGTGTGATAAACTTAACAATCAGTTTCTGTATACATATATAAATGGGCCTTACTGCAATGTTTCAGAACAGTAGAACAGTAATATGATTTGGATAAGCCACATTATGTTTCCTTGAAGGTACTTTACATATGAACATTCATTCTTCTTTTTGGAATGAAAATACTATTCTAAGTATACCAGCTTTCACCCCTAATTTTATGTAGATCTCAGGCCTGACCAGACAACAGCAGATAAGCTTCTAAAAATCTTAGTAATGTATAAGATGTCAGTGGTTCTTAAAAGATATGCAGATGCATTGCAATAAAAAGAAAATTACTTCATGTTTAATCAAGGCTAACTTGAATACAATAAAGGTCCCTAAAATGTTTGATGTATATTTATAGATAAATACAAAATATGCACAAACACAGTGTCCTATTAAAGGTAACCTATGAACAATGCAATGCCAGGCTTGTCCAGAGATTGGTAAAGCAATTATTCTGAACAATATGTGTGATAATAGTGAGTGGATTTACATTAAACCACCTTTTTTTAGAACTGTTGAATTTGGCTTCATGTATTTAAACTTTTAAACACCGCCAATACCTCACTGTCAAATGGCTTGAGAAATGGATTACATTGGAGAGATTATCTCCTTTTTTCAATCCACCACACCCAAGTAGATTCTTCCAGAGGACTTCTAGGATTTGTACTATAGAAGCCAAATCTTTCTTTTTCACTGTTGTCTTCTATAAAGGTCAGATGCTTATCAAACGGAATGATATTTCTATAACCTCAGTTATGTATACATTGCTCTTATAACTGTGCTTCTGGTTTAAACATTTAAAAAAAAGTAGCACTCCCACAAAATCCTTCTAGTTGAAACATTAAACTCAGAATTTTTGATGGAAATGATAGTTTTTATCTGACTGTGAGTGTGTTAAATAGTGACTATATTGACTATCAGTCTCATTGGAGTTATGAAGTTGTATATCTTAGCTTGAACTATTTCTACCCAGCAAAACCCCTACAAAATTTTTTGCACTTTCCCAAGTTATGAGTAATGTATATCCTTCTGAAAGAATGACACAGGCATATGGGCAGTGTGGTGGCTCAGTGGTTAGCACTGCTGGGTTCTGGGTTCAATTCCTCCCTTGACTTCATCTGCATGGAGCTTTGGGGGGTTATTCACTAAAGTTCTAATTGTTGCGTATAGGTGCGAATTCGCCAGATAAAGATAGTAGCAATAGGCTGCTGCAGTCGCATCTTTATAATGAGAATATTGTCGCAGTTGCGATTTTATTGTGGGAAAATTGTCGCAATTTTAACTTTAAAAAGTTGTCGCAACTTTACAATGGGGAAATTGTAGCGCATTTACTATGGGAATCCGCTGTTTGTGAATTCAACAGTTGAATTTGCACCTTAGTGAATAACCCCCTTAATGTTCTCCCCACACCTGCGTGGGTTTCCTCCCACAATCCAAAAACATACGTCTGTGTCTGTCTATTTGTGTTTGCCTGAATAGGGAAACTAGATTGTAAGCTCTGCAGAGCAGGGACTCAAGTGAATGATAAATCTATGTAAAGCACTACATAATACTGTATATCAGTGCTATATAAATTAATACATACATATGGGTGGCAGCTGAATATGTGGTTTTCCATGATCATGATTTTGTGCCTCTTTTATTATAACAATAATTTAAATTTCCTGTGCTATTTAAAACCTATTATATTTATGTTTGGAAATCCTCACCCCCAATTTTTTTATTGAAGGTAAATCAAGTATTTTGTAAACATTTGGAAATGAAATTCCATATCCTATATATGATATATCGTACCCTTTTAATTCAGCTTATCTCTAATATTTTCAATTAGTTCTACCCCTGTATCATTTTACAAACTCAATTCAATTCTTCATTGAGGAATATATTTTTGATATAGAATATTGATATTTAAAGTATTGTGTCTTCAGATGGCATATAGGAAAACTGCGTGATCATTGAAAATATAGAATTCTAGTTTGGTCTGTTTGGAAGTGCATAGACAATCCTGCAAGAACAATGCTTCCTGGGAGCCCAGCCACTTGGCAGCTCTACAAGTAAGCAATACTACTATAGCATTCTGTACTAAAAGTATGGCATCACAAAGTCTTTTCTAAGTGGAAGATATCTTGAGGATCCTTTGGCTGCCTCCGCAGGACTCAAAACCTCCCAAAGGATAATTATTTAATATGCTGTTATTAATCAAGCCTGACATGGTCATCAAGTTTGATTAAGGAAAAAAAAGCTGGGTGAATTGGGAAACATGCACTCCACCTAGAAAATGGACCACAAGTGCTCTCGGGTTTGGTTTAGGGCTGTCTGAAATAATACTTCTGTTTAATATGAAAACATGAACAAATGGATTGCAGTTTGAACCATTCACTAAATCAATGAAATGATAGGGAAATGTTTAATTGCAATCCAAATACAAAATATAAACTGTTTTACTGCAGACATAAAAGCTTTCTGATTTCCCATTTACATATAAAACCAAACTGGGAAGCTTATAATGAGACATATAATGTACTAGTGGCTTGTCAATTTACACAGGTTGCACTAGTTCCTACAGTAAATCCACCCTCTTACCCTAGGATACTGGACATTTGGCATTGTAACTGGGTTTCCTTGTTATGCAGCATTGTAATTGGTCTTTTTTTGGCGCACCTGTCTAGGATAAGAAAGTAAAAACCTCACGGATAATATATCTCCTAAAATTCTTGATGTGTTTCCTTAAATAGCTACATTCAGGAAAAGGTAATGACTTATGTTTGCAGTTCTAGTGATGGTTATATTTTTACAGTGAGGTCACTGTGCCGGGGGATATTAATTCAGTTACAGTATTTAGCTAACAAAGAAATTTTAGCAGCTAATAATAATCATTTGGATGAGAAGGTAAAGCTAAAGAGCAGATGTTCCTTGTTTGTGGGTCATTTAGGAAATTTATACTATTAAAGAAGGTGCTAAAGGTGCTTTGTTATGATTTCATATAAATTGCATTCACACTGGATTTACTTGCAGGTCATGGGATTTCCCGAGAACTGGCTAATTCACAGGTGTGCAGTTATTACATGAAAACTCATTTAAAAACAGCCACAAGCCTGGAATTCTGCTTGACTGGTGTTCTAACACGTTCGCTAGATTGCTGAACGGTTTCCTATTGCACCTACAGCCTTTGCTATTTGCATGCAGTAAAATCTATTGCTAAACCCATTTTCTATCAGTGCTCTATCAGGAGTAGGAACATTTCTGCTTTCTCAGTCTTCTCAAAAACCTTTTCTTTATTCCTAGATGATGATCTAAAAACATTTGCCAAAGAATGATCAATTGGCAATGCTAGTGGAAATTATTAATCAGAGACTTAGGTTTTGTTTTGTGAACTGATTAATAGTAGAACTATTTCTCTTTTTAAATGTCAAATAAAGAGCTGGTGTAGTTCCTCTCTACAAACTTAGTGTCTCTTCTTACAAGAAAATCAGCAGCTGCACAATTCTATTTTTACCACCAAGTACTGGGAATTACGTACATGTTATAAGTGCATTTATTCTTTGATATTAAACAGGATGCATTGTAATTACACAGTAAAAAGACATATCACATAGATTAGGTAATTTTGTAAGCAGTTTTTATGGTTGTGGGGAAGGGGGACTGTTTTCTTTTTCAAATACTACAGATCTAACTGCTTACGAACCCCAACCAACATTCCTCATTAAAGAGGGAGACACATGAAATATGAAATGTGTAGGGTCAAGCATCTTGTTTTTAATTTTTGAATAGAGAGTCACAGACAGACTGTACCATGACAGATGTTTGGACTGAATCAGCAGATTTTCACTTTATATAGTTCACCTTTGTTTGGTGCAACTCCATGGAGCCTTGCAGAGGCATGAAGCAATAGATAATGGGCACAATAGAACTTGATCAGGATACCTTGAACTCCACCTTATTTATTAATTTAATAAAAATGCAAATACAATACTTTAGAAAATAAGGAGGCCTGCACACCCTGCTTTGACCTTCTACAGCATTGCCTCAAGCTTCCTTAATTTATGGCTGTACCTTGCTGGATTTTGATGAAAGTAGAAACGTTTTTAAATTATTTGTGACTCTACAACCTCAATATTCTTTCTTACAGGATGTACTGACACTCACGTTATTGTTAAGAAGAAGAGCCGGCTTTTCTTTTTATAAGGCAACCAACACTTTTTTCAATCAATGTAATGATTCAATCTCAATCTCAATTTTCTTTCCTCTGCATGAATTGTATTGTTCAAACATTAAACAAACCCTTCTATTGTTGATGGAACCCCCTTTGTTTCTGGGATAATGGATATTTTATTATCTCTGCACTGTTCTGAAGATGAAAAGGATCCAGTCAAATCTTATTCATTGACCCTGTGTTATATGAGCCCATATTCCTGGTATCTCCTGTAAGACACCTTTTTCTGTTTCGAAATAAATCCATTTAGGCCATCCTTTCTGTATGTATCTCGTTAACCATCTGTGCTGCTAATTCTTTTTGTTGCTCTTCTCTGTGCCTTATATTGATATTTTTTGTCAACTATATAAAGCTAAAATTAATTTTCCATTTTCTTTTCTGTATTTTTGTCTAAGCTGCAGCTATCTGTCTCACAATACTGTTACTAGTCAGAATATTACTATTATTGTTATGTTATTAGATCCTTTTCTGTGTCAGATTTACCTCAATTTATTTATTAAACTACAGTCATCTGGTTGTGTCTGCTGAAGTCAAACTGCACATGTACTATCTCCTTAGTTATATCATGTTGAAACTCTACATAACCCATTTAACCGATGTACTTAGTGCTCTTAATATGGACTCAATTTAAATGAATATTTAATGCTCCATAATTGCAGCAAGAAATGTCTTAGAAAGCCCACTTATTGTACATACTTAAATGGAGCTATAAACTCAAATAGTCCTGAATAGATTCATCTGAGCAACGTACAACTTTTACCAGTTTTTTTTGCAATTATTATTCATTAATATTCTGGTTATGCTAATGCTTAGGGCAGGGGTCAGCAAACTATACTACTGAAAGAGCCATTTTGCCCATTTTACAGTAAAGAAAAGTTGTCTGGAGCCACAAAATATAACAACTTAGAAAATTGTGAGATCTCACGCAATAAACTCGGAAAGACCGAGAGTGGTCTTTCCGACTTTAATTAACTTCGACCTTAGAGTAAAAACAGTATTAGTATTTATGGAGTATGCACATACAACCACATCAGCTCTGTCTATCAGTACATATCGTTATTGAATAGAAAGAATGGGGGATGTTTTATTTAGATGGACTTCTGTCTTGGTATAGAAGAAGAAAATAAATTGTGACTTCTGCAAGAACTGTTCTAGAACTTTTTAAAAAAAAGTAAATGTTTTTTTAAGGCACAAGCGAAATCGTTTTAATTGCTGATAATATTCATTGACGAAGGCTTCATTTAAGGGATCACTTGCATAAAATTAGGAGGGTAATGAAAATTAGTTATTGCCTTCACTGCTAAAACCAATAATGCTGGCCATTTCACCAGACTAAATAACCATTGACATTTTTAGCAAACCAAATCTCTGCCCACTTACCTAAGATGGCAGGCAGACTGTGCTCTGTAAATACATGGGAAGTAACCCCTCTAACACTGGTTGGCTTTCAGGTTACCTTACTATTTTATACAACTGGCAGTCTCATGTGAAAGCCACAGATTAAATTGATATTGCTTTCTCCTTGAGGCACATATATAAGGCAGTACCTGGATACAAAACCAGATGAGAGGCATTCCTGAGATCCCAGACACTTAAATGAGCACAGAGCAAGCAAGGGTCTAGATTATCAGTTCTAAAATAGAAAGCAATACTAGGCTAGTATTTGGAGCATGGGGTCAGTAAAGGAAGCAAGGATCATATTTCTACAAGGCTGACTTCAAGACAGTAGTAGTCAAAGAAGTTAAAGGTTCAGTTTACAGGAAAACACTGTGAAACAAGGTTTAGGCAGTATCAGCTGTCCAAAAATTATCTTTGACAATGAACACAGGAAGTGACTGCACATTTATAGCAATGCTAATTAATGGATGAGCTGCACCTGTGCTCATTGTCTTCAGTGGTGTTGCTAAGTGGTTCAGCACTGACTTGGTGGACAGCAATCATACTGAAAATGAAGCCCAAATTCCATTGGCTTCAAAGTGTTGTACAGACACTATTTGCATAGCAAACAGCAGGTCATGATTTCAACTCCCTTGAGATGCCAGCACTAGAGTACCCGACAATACCCTCTCCGCATTCAGGAGCACCATCCCACAGCTGGCTTGATTTGGTAGGAATTTTTGCATGAAATTTGTGTAATTGGATGGGAGCTTGAACATCTTTATCAGGGACCCACGATTTAAGTTCTGAGTGACTACAGTTATGTATGTTTAATAAGAGGACAAGTATGTCCTTATACCGTATAAGCATACATAGGATTTCAACTGCAATTATTTATACCATTTTAATGGTACTACTACTGATTCATAGTGAAAAAGCAACACTTACACTTATGAATTGGTGTCTAAATAGAGAGCTGCTGGCTCTCTATTTCACAAGTCTTGTTCTTGTGAGGTGCTAGGAGATTTGAAGTGCCTCGCTTAACCTTAGGGATGTAAAAGTGCACAGACTCAAGTGTAGGAGTCACTATTGCCACGCAAGTTAAAAGTAAATCTACTCACGGTGGATCCTTTATAGTTAAATCCAGACCTGATTGGCATCTGGCAGTCTTGAGGGTTCTTTTAATCCATTCTCCTCTGATGGGGCTAACTGCTAGGGATACAGACTCCCAACAAAATGCGTACAATGGTGTAATATAACTAACAAATATTTAATGAAAGTAAAAAATATACATTTGACAAGATAATATTCATTCATCATATGCAGTAAAAATTCCTCCAATGCATTTCGCCAATATTTGGCTTAATCAGGGAGTTGTTATATGTGTTTGATGAGTAAATTTTATTTATTCTACCTATAAAGGATCCACCATTTCTCTGCTATGGAAATCCAGTGAATAGATTTACTTTTAACTCTCGTGGTAATAATAACGTACACTTAAAGGGACACTCTGGCCAAAATTGAAAAAAATGCATGTGTTAATATATACTAATTACTTTATTTTTTATTAAATGCATTTAATTTTCAATTTTGGTTATAAAATGCATTTTCTTACCTGTGTAGAAGTGCTATCCAGCACATCCTTGCTGATGAGTCCATCTTCTGTCTGTGTCGCTGACTCTACCATGTCCTGGTGAAGCAGTTCAGTTCAGCCGCGTTCTTCTCTTCTGCTGCTCTCCCTATGAAGCCCCATGCCGGCATTTTCTAATAGTTACATGGGAGAATGTGCACATCATCAACGCGTCCTCCCTTGATGACGTACACCCTCTCCCATGTGACTATTAGAAAATGCCGGCATGGGGCTTCACAGGGAGAGTGGCAAAAGAGGAGAACACGGCTGAACTGAACTGCTTCAACAGGAGACGGTAGATAAGAAAGAAGATGGACTCTCAAACAAGGAAGTGCTGGATAGCACTTCTACACAGGTAAGAAAATGCATTTTATGGCTAAAAGTGAAAATTAAATGCATTTAATAAAAGTTAGTAATTACTATATACTAACACATGCATTTTTTTCAATTTTGGCCATATTGTCCCTTTAAGTATGTATACTTTTATATCCCTAGGGCGAAATTTAATAAAATAGAATATGTCGATATTGCGATATCGGCTGATTTTTGCTGATATCGCGATATCGATATTACCGATATCTGCCGTTTTTTGCCAATATCGGGATATCGAAATACGATCGAAATTTTTAATCTGTTCATTTCCATAGAAAAATCCATAATATCGCTGGAAATTCGATATTGCAATATCGATATTGTCGATATTGGCAAATTGTGATATCGGTAATGTCGATAATGTAATGTCAGTAATGTAAACAGCATAGGTGTGTTAGTGCCATCGGATCCTTTAGGGGGTTCAGGGCTACAAGCAGCTTTCCAGCCATCCTCCCTCAAAATCAGGGTCCGTGTACTTGTTTCTGATCAGGCTTTGCATTGTGCCTGTTCAGTCACCTGCAGGTGCATTGAACATTCTAATCTGCACAGATGGTGCTCAGTGGAGATGGAAATACATCAAATGACATTACTGCAATGGAAAAAAAAATTAACAAAATTAACATTAAAAAGAGTTTTAATAAAAATTCCTGCAATATTTATTATATGTGTTGTTTGCATAAAGACACATATTGATTCAGAGAGAAATTGTACTCCTTTAACATGTAGAAATAAGACAAATGCAAAATATATTTTCACTTCAGTTTGACAGCAAGAGTGCGCTAGAGAGTAAATCCCCTATCAGTTAAGTATCTCCGCCTCCCCATGCAAACCACCCCTTGACCAACCAAGCCTTTCCTTCTTCTTTAACAGGAGCAAAATGAGAATATATTTTTACACATTCCAATGTTTTAGTAAAAACTTTGTGCATATATACTGTGTGTGTGTATATATATATTGTGGGA
>WMED01025998.1:0-10910 GCA_019650415.1 Pipa parva
CTGCACCACGTCTTTGGAACTGTCTCCCAGTTCAGCTCAGATCAGCACAGAGCATAGATAGTTTTAAAGCTCAACTTAAAACTTTTCTTTTTAGAAGGGCATATACTGTAATTGCTGATATATTTTGACTTTTATTTGTTTTATTGCTTTTGATGATTATTATCCTGTAGCACTTTGAGGTTTTGTTAAAATGAAAAGTGCATTATAAATAAAATTTATTATTATTATTATTACTTTGCCACTTTGGTGGAAGAGGAAGGCGCCTTAGATATTTCCAACTCCTGTTCTGACAGAGAGGGGTCAGCCTCTTTTTGAGAGTAAGTTTAAACCCGCATCCACTTTCACACCCCCTTTTTATGAATATCCTAGCTTAAGCACTTTTTTTTTTTTATGAGTACAAGGGGATTTGAGGAAAATTGAATGGAAAAACTTACATTTACATAATCTTTCCATAGGTGAAAGAAAGGCTTTGAAAGAGATGATGGGAGGGTCTGATATTTTTTGAGAATCAGCTAAGGGTGGGAACGTGGTTTTGTGGCCAGTTGATAAATATGTCAGAGAGGTAAATAGGCAGCTTGGTAACAGATAACAGTACAAACTTATCCTCCGACCCTACGGTTACTTTTAAAGGAAGATTGGCTCAGTTAATTGAAAGTGGCTTTCAGGATAGATTAAACTCCATACAGGTTAAAGAATTTCTAACCACTTCACATCCAATTATTCCCACCTTTAATCTGATTTCCAAAATTCATAAGTGCATTTCTGATCCCCCAGGTAGGCTGATTGTGTCAGGAATAGGGAGTTTAGTGGAACATGTATGTGAATTTGTCAACAGTTTTTTACAGCATCACGTTTTAAGTCTTCCATCATTCATGAGAGATATGGGGGATTTTATTCTTAAAATAAAAAAATATTCCAGTGAGTGATGAACATATACTAGCAACTTGTGATGTAGAATCTTTGTATTATTTATTTTTAGGTTGGTGGGAGTATGAGACTGTTTTCAGTGAGGATTTGGACTTTTATGCGGCACACAGATTTGTGGCTCTGCTACATTGATGATATTTTCATCTTGTGGCTGGGTCTGCAAAATCTATTGACCAATTTTTTTGAAATTTTGAACAATAATCATCTCAATATTAAATTATCCCATAGGATTGACTTTAATTCCATTGATTTTCTAGATGAACAGGTTTGTAAGGGAGATAATGGATTCCTAGAAACAGATCTATTTCATAAATTTACGGCTTCTGATAGTTCACTTAATTTTCAAATTTTTCATCCTGAAGTTCAAAAAAAAGCTATCCCAAAGGGACAATTCCTTTGTCTTCACAGGAATTTTAGTAGGGATAAAGATTTTCACAATAGATCTCTGGAACTAAAATCTCGATTTAGAGATAGAAATTATCCCAATAAACTATTAAATACTTCTAGCAAGGCAGTGAATAAGTTTACACAAGAAGATGTCCTTTTTAAATCCAGACAATCCAAGAGAACTTCTATCAGACTAGTCACCAACTTTAACGATCAGTGGGAAGATTTCAAATTCTCAGTAAAAACTAGCATATTTTGAAAAATGAACCTTTTTTTAGTAATCTTATTACCGAAAGGGCTTCCATTACAGCCAAAAGATATAAAAATCTATCTGATCTCCTAACACACAGCAACTTTCAGGCACCTAGAATTCAATGAAATAGGGGAAAGCGACTGGTTGGGTCTTACCCTTGTGGAAACTGTTCTCTGTGGTTATCTCACAGTAACAAAAGAACTCAGGAACAGTGGAGGAATAAATTGTTTCAAGATTAGACAATACATGAATTGTAATTCTTCTAATGTGATATATTTATTGAAATGCACATGTACTAAATTATAGGTGGGAAAGACTACATACACAACAGTTGAAGGCCAGATTGTCTAAACACCTATCTACCATTTGGCTAGCTCAAAGAAATTGGAATGAAGGGAAAAGACTTTATCCAGTGTAGCATCTCATTTCTTAGTTCATCATAATGGTCATACACAAGATTTATCCTGCTGTGGTATTAAGAAATTGGCACTTCATGTTAGAGGGGGGATTTTGAAAGACAATTATTACAAAAGGAAGCTAGATGGATTCATACTTTATGCACCAAATCTCCTTTTGGAATAAATGAAGATCTGTCTTTCAATTCTTTTTGTGATACCTTGCTTATTTTATCAGAACTGTTATCAATACGCCATTGGGTAATGACGGCCTTTCCTCAATATTGTTCCATTTTAAACCAACAATATGGGCTGCATTCTGTTTCTGATGTTAAGTTCGACTGGCAGTATATAAAAGTACAAGTGCGTACAAGCTCCACCTTCTATTTGCATCAATTTCCCTTTTCATACATTTGGGACTACACAGTTTCTTCCTAGTTTGGATGACGAAATGGGATGTAATTATTTTTTTATTTTGATTTTTGTTTGTTTATTATTTGACTTGCAGTTATTTTCTGGATGGACTTGAACGTTATGATCTTCTCATCTTTGGAAATGACCACTGCACATGTTAATATATTTTTTGACATTTTTATTGTTGTAATGTATTCTTAGAGGTTATGGTAACTATAAAACTGTGAATTGCTGTACATTGTTTCCATGGGTAATATCACTTTAAATTGCACAATATTATTGTTCCCCTTTTGGATTGAAGTACTGTGTTTGAGTTTTCAAAGGTAATCAGTATTAAAACTAACAATGTGCCCTTTTAATACATACCATTGCAATGGTTTATGTCTTTTACACAGCATCTATACCACAATAGCTTTTGTGGTGTAGAGCTGTAGTTGAAGACTTTAAAAATATGGAGCTCTTTATTTCATGACACATAATACAGGTGCCAGCAGAGTAACTATGTTCAGCCGCAAGTGCATGTACCAGCTGTTGTCGCGGCTATATCACGTCAATTGTAGGCATGGTTTTGGATCGTGGCTGGCTATTAAAATGGCGACCGTTCACCAATGCGGCTACATGCAAGAAGAAGCTTTCAGTTGCAGAGAGCGAAATGTGTCTGTGGGTCCATTGCTATCCCTGGGTCCCCCCACCATGCCACTTACAGGCTTTACAGTACCTTAAGGCTCTTCTGAATTGTTATATGGATCATTTTTTTCTACCTGGTCTGGTAACTATGCTCCTCTCTATCATGTTGTGCCAATGCAATATCACTGTTAATTATGAATATTCTTAATTAATTTGCATTTGTATATAGTTGGCAGCTATTGATTGCATTGGTGGGAGACCAGAGATATGCTTTAGGAGTTTTTATGAGTCTGTACTCCTTTTTAAATGTTTTTACAAATTTTTCTGTGGTGTGTTACTTTTCTATCATTAAAGTTTATATATACATTTTTTCACAACATACTACTAGTGTGCATGCTTCATATGGGGTGTCTTTGTCCTTTTGTTAAGAATCTTTTGTTTCCTTATCCCCTTAGTACTGCACCTTCTATTGGAATTGAACAGTGTGCACATTCCGACCCATTATTTGAGACAGTATAACATTACAACTTTGAATTAAAGTATTTTGGGTGATATGAAACATTATATGGGAGAAATAAAAAATTTTTTTTTTCAGTCATAATGTTTATCAAAAGCTACGGTATATGTATTTTATTTGGTTTTCCAAAACTGCTAGGTGAATTATGAAGGATAAAATACACCTTCTGTAATGTATAATGATATTAAAGGTCACCTTGAAGATAGCCTGCAGCCTTGTGCTTTTACATGGGCAGAAATAGCACCATATCTGAATAGAGAAACCCATTTTGGGCCTTAATTAATAAGACCAATCTGACCATTTCAATTGATTTCATACCCTTTCACTCTCAACTTTTAATTTCCTGGGTTTTTTTTAATCCTCTGATTTACAAAGGATGGATAAAAATATTTCCCCATCAAAATAAATTGTTAACAGGGGGACACTTTGCAATACTTTTCTATGAGGATTCCTTCCATTGCAGAATGATATTGTTGTTTCTTTTCAATGGGGAAATATTTTGGACTTAGGCTAAATGACAGGTCCAACGCAATAGGGAATAATGGGTTTTCGCCAGCCTGAGGGTGGATAATAGTTTTTGGAGCGAAAATATTTTTTGAACAGGGAGAAAACAACACTAATGTTAAATATACTGTATATGGCTACCAATTATATCATATGATTCATTCTAATTATAACTTTTTATATGATTGTGCTTTTGCTTAAAAATGACAAAACCTTTGACAACACTGTATAAATGTTTAGTATTAACAGAAATGAAATCAGTTAGCATTAGTGTCACATCTCTGACTTATTCATCATTCACTGGAGATGGCCATGTCATATTTTGCAAAGAAACATTTCATGATATTTGTACATTTTCAAACGAAGTAAGAAAAGAGGAAAGCGTCTGTTGTCTCCTATACGATCTTAAAAATGACATTTTAAATAACAAACATTAACTTTTTATATGGTGACATTTCAAATGCAGAAAAAGTCTCCCACTTTAACCAAAGTTCATTTCTTTTCACTCGTCATTTTTGGGGAAAGGGAGACACAGTTTCCACCAGTTTCTCTTTTGACATTGAAATCATCTTTTTCTGTTATTGTGAATTGAGCATAATAAAATTCCATGCACTCTCTCTTTGTAAAAAGGAAAATCTTTCTATGCAGCCATTTGTGATTGTTCCCAGGATTATACAGGGTGCTTTCTCCTATTTTCCCTTTAAAGAACCAGTAATCACAGAAAAAGAAAATTGCTTTTTGGATTCACATGTCAGTTATTCCTATGTAGTAAATGTAAAAATCTTCTCACTGAAGTTTATTTTGTACCTTTTATTGTTTTGCGTCCTCTCTCTTCACGGATTGCAGAAATCTGGCCATTTGGAACACTTCATGAGTGTTTTCTAGAGTTCCAGAGAAAACAATGGTGACGAGGAGGTACACTAAAGGAGAGCTAAGACAAAGCTCCAAGGACTGTTTTATTCTAGCACAGTTAGGTATAATTAAGGATTAGTGTTTCACTGGAATTCCATCTTTTATAAAAATCTGGTAAACTCCCTGTTTTTGATCATAAACTTCTCTTTTAGCCCAGTTAATGGAAGGATTACAATGGGCCAACCAACGAAACCCCAAAATAACATCTACAATTAAAGATTTACCACATCAAATGCGTTTTTCAATATGCTGTTTATTAATTGACAGGTGAACATCTTTTATTCAAAGGAAATTGGCCCTGCTTGAAGTACTGAGCCATTTATGACTCGTACAGATTGATAGTGTGAGGTTTATAACATTTTCTAACCTATGGAAACATATCCATTGTATACCATATGGTTGGTATATACATGTGAAATGGAAATGGTTATACTCCATTTCTTACCAATATTATATATAGAGATGGCCAAACTTATGAAAAATTCAATTCGCCTGCTTCGCTGAATTTTTAGCAAAAGTTCAGTTCGGCATGAATTAATTAATGACGAACCAAGCTAAAAAATTGGCTATTGCCAGGCATATATGGAGGCAACAGGGACATCCTACTAGATAAACCCCATCTAGTGGGTGTCCCTGAAACCCCTAAAGTGGCTATTTAAATCATAGCCAGTGATAATGCGGTTATGATTAAAAACCCAATTATTTCCATAGCCCTACTAGCACTATGGAAGTAATTAGGTATAACCCCAGCTCTAAACCCACTTACAGTGAAAAGCATTCCATTAGCAATAACCATGCCTCAGTCTTAAACTTCTTAGGCTATGCTTCACGAATTTGCATGTCATCCTTGCGCAGGGGCCATGCTAATCTTCTCTGTATCATTCCAATTTTAGTATATGTGCTTCTTAGGCAATGCTACTGTACAAGAAGAAAAATAACAAGGAGGAGCTGGGCTGCCTTTCAGGCAGGAAAAACTCAGGTAGCCTATAAAGTCCCTTATTATTAAGCTTAGAGAGAGTAAAAAAGCAAAGACAAGAGAGTATAGGTGATACCTTTTATTGTCTAATGGAATAGATGGAAATTCCACACTCCTCATTTTGTAGGTATCTTAAATTGGACCAATCTCAAATTTCTTCATGTCTAAGGGCAAAATTTAATAAACTCAAAAATACCTGATTTAGTATTTTCAATTTTATTCCCACGAGATCTTGGCTGTTTTTCATAGTAAATATTGATTTTTTTTATCGATATTTAACAACAGAAACTTTTTGATTGGATTTTTCACTGAAAAAGTAGCCATAGTATTAATGCAAAGTATGGCTACTTTTCCATAAAAAAATTCAATTAAAGAACTTGATCAAAAAGTTGTGTGATAATCTTGCGGGATCAACTCGAGATCTCTTGGAATAAACTCGAGAAGCCGAGATCAGTCTTTTCAACTTTAATTCAACTTATTTTTTAATGAAAAGCTTGCAGTTATACTATGGTGTTAATTTAGGATATTATAATGAAATCCCTTTAGTTACATTAATAAAATGTTCAGATAAATAGCAACTTTTATTGTGCTATTTCAAAAAACAAATAATCTATTATATATATACACAGTATATATATATATATATATATATATATATATATATATATATATATATATATCTCTGAATCCAGATACCACCTATATGTTTCATCCACACATTCCAAACATAGGGTTATCATAGTTCTAATGCAATTCACAGATCATTTTTTTAAATACTGGTGCTTGTTAAAATGGAAGGATGATCTGCTCAGCTTGTTTGATAAAGGATTTCTATTTTAATTAATAAATGAGTAAGGCCATGTTGACATTTTGCATCTATGTAATTAAATCCTTTATAAACATGCCTGTTGAAAGAGATATTTGTCAATTCTATTCATGATGAATAGTCACTTCAGATAAGAAGTGTGCCAAAATAAATACAGCTGTGCTTTTTATAAGCATTCCTTCTATAAATTATATTTTGAGAACTTTGTACATGGCTAAGAATGGATAGTTAACAGTTAATTTGCACTACAATATTGCAAAAAAGTATGCAATATCAGTAAAATAGATACCAGTAGACACACTTGTGTCTTGTAGAAGAGGAAAGGAACACCCTGAAGCATTTACTTATTCATCTCAATAAAGGCTTTTGTCAGTAAGACTGGTGTGTCCTTGCCTTTTCTTTTCATGATATCAGTAAAATATATACTCTAATGTCCAGGTTATCTCAATTCATGACTGGATCTTATGCAATAATAGGAAGTAATGATTTGGAACATTTTATTTTGTATGTGTAACAAAGATACTAAAGTTAGTGTCAGAAATTCTTATAAATTCAGCAATCTAGTACCAATAAACCATACATGCAGATGAATCTAATATGTTCTACAAATTCAGATGTAACTTCTTCTTCACAGGCTGGGTATCCAATAAAAAATCATGATAATTGATACTCTAAAAAATAGTTATGATATTTGGAAAATTCTTTGCATTCAAAGACTAGGAACTGCTTAAGAAGCACAGGGGAAAATTACAAATTCTTTATGGTGAGAATGGCTACCTTTTCATCCCAAAGACTTTTTGAAATGTCTTTATGATGCCCCCAAGTGAAATCTCTAGGAGAATTAAGATGCATTCAATTGTTTCCATGTAACTATCTTAAACATTATGCATAAGACAAGCTCCACCTGCTACCTTTGGATAACTAGAATAAAATGAAATATTGTATGTGCCAGCAAGGGAACTGTAAGTAATTGCAATTACCCAATTTTTGTTTAGTCCTATGGAAATGTGTCCATGACAACATGACCTTTGGCATAGATCTAGCTATCAAATAAGGATGTCCTACAATAATATATACTACCTTCAGTAACCTGAACTATGGAAGGAATAATATGGACCCAACTCCTGGTTTCTCAGCAAATATTGTACATTTAAATTCAAACTGTAGTTTTATAGTAAATAAAGAGGTTAATTCATGTCATGTGTTTGATGTTATATAGAAAATATCTTACCTTTTTAAGTGATAAAATTCCTTCCCTTGTTTCTTTATCAGAAGATATTGTGAAAACACCATCTCCATTAAGAATTGAGTATCTGATGTCAGCATTTAAACCAATATCTGCATCATGTGCTTTGATCTTTCCAACTGCAGATCCAACTTGAGCAGATTCAAGAACATATAGTTGGTAATGTTCTGTGGAGACATTAATGAGATAAGATTATTAAGAATTATAATACCAATTCAGAAGCAATCTAAACTCTGAACATGTACAACTTTAGGATATATATAATAAAAAAGAACCTGTGTCACAAATGTTGATACAGGTATATACATTACTAAAGTCATCAGATTGATGGGAAAACTTGTAATTTGTTCACAAAGGTACTACTGACACTTCCTTTATGTGATCTTCAGCTTTCTGAAACATTTATGAACATTTTGGGCCCGTTAGAATAATTCGAGTGAGGTCACAAAAACATGATGCAGCAATGCTAACAGCATTTTGTATAAGTGTGTATAAGTGTATAAAGTTATGGTTGTTATACATGTATAAGCTATCAGGTTCAAATGCATAAATGTTCTATTTAAAGCTGAAGGAGATTTATCAAAGCTGATTTTGGCATTTGACACAATTCACTGCAATATCATATTGTCATTAGTTTTAACAAATGACTGCAAATAATGTAAACATAGATTTTTTTTTTCTTCATTTGGATAGCACAATTCAAACATAATGCTAACAAAAAGTAAAAATTTCTGCCCTGCTACATCTATACATGCCATCTCTATTTATTAGTGATGTGGTTTCAAATCCAGAAATCTTTGTTTTTTTTAACCATAGAAACTAAGATCTAATTTAGAGCTGGGCTTACCTAGTTACTTCCATAGGGTCATAATTGGGTTTAAAGCCGTAACCAAGCCTTGCACTTTTGCTGGTTATGGTTGCAGGGACATTCAATAGGATGTCCCTGAGTGCAGCGGACAGCTGTAACAACAGAATAATCACACAAAGCCACACAATTATCTTTTCTCAGCAGCCTAGCCCCTTCATGTGATTTTGTTCTGGTGCAGTGACTGCCTAAGAAGTTTAAGACTGAGTCTATTGCTAAAGAATGCTTTTCACTGTAAGTGGGTTTACAGCTGGAGGTTATACCTAATTACTTTCATAGGGAAATAATTGGGTTTTAAACTATAACTGCACTGTTGCTGGTCATGGTTTATATTGCTGGCTTATCTTTTCTCGATATTATCGAGTGATCACGATAATCGATATGATTTTGCAAAATCATCTGATCATCGATAACACCCAATAATTGCAGGCGAAACAGATCACACATCTGGGACCTGGAAAGTTTTTACATATGATAATATGATATTCCCAGCATATACCCTCTCGGCATATGCCTACAGGGTGATTTCTAGATTAGCTGGGCTACAATCTCATCCATAAATTTTGTGTAGTCTTGTGCATCCTCCATTTGCATGTCTTTATACACCTTTTTGGGGCTACCTGCTGATTGCCCTATAATTTAAGCCCATTCAGCTTCTAGTAACTTATGCTTGGTAGCGACTTTCAAAAATCATCAGCAGGACTCATTTTCTGTAATGTTTTTGTACTACTTTTTAAAGTGCCTACTGGGAAATCCCCATATGTGCAAAAAAATGTAAACTAGCTCATGCACAGTGATTTTAGTGTTGTGTAATCTGTCTCACTGGTGGAAATATTCTCTTATTTCTCTGCACTCAGGAGTACTATGGGGGTAATTCAGGAACGTTTGAAGTACCCTAGCGAAGCTTCTCATCACTTCGCCGAGACAGGTACGCGCTCACTGGTCTCCTGCACTCGGAGATCAGCAAACGCTTTAAAGGTACTTCGGCTCACCTCGCGACTACTTGAGTCGCCTCGCCTCGCCAAAGTACCTTTAAAGCGTCCGAGTGCAGGAGATCAGTGAGTGCGTACCCATCTCGGCGAAGTGATGATTAGCTTCACAAGGGTACTTCGATCATTCCTGAATTACTCCCTATGTCACCATATACAATTTTGTATAATTTTTAGACTACGCAATCTATTGGTTACCTTAAATGCCCAGCTTCCACTGTGTGCATATCAGAGAGCAAATGCTATGATGGATGATGGTATAACTGATGTTATCACTGATGTTATCAACTGCAATTGCTAGAGCTAAAAGAAGCACCACAGAGAAGAGAGCATCTAAAAGATGCAGTACTGAATGACATGCATGTAGTGTAGTAGATGCTGTAGCTGTAACTAAAATACAGAATAGTTTGGAGATCTTAAAAAGTGTATTAAAGGCTTATACCATTGTTTGAGTAAATTTTCTACTATCACATAAATATGGCTACTTTTTCATTTGGCTGTCCTTTTGCCGTGAAGCTTGAATTCCACAAATCTTACCATTTATAGCAAGGTAAAAGACATAAGAATTTGTAAAACTGAAGAGCATGAGTTAAGAGATGCCAGTTATTATTAGGTCATTATAGCAAGTATATGCAGGTAAACTATTTAATAATTATTGCATCCACATTTACAGATGCGCATTACAGATATAGTAAGTGCCGGCTATAGAGTGGTGGAACGCAAAGTGCGTTCCACACAAACACACAAAGGAAGTGATTTCACTTCCGGGGGACCAGTAATGACTTTGAAGCTGTTGGAACGCATGTTGCGTTCCAAAGGATTCTCAAACAGGAAGTGACGCACTAACAGTTCATTTCCTGTTTGTAAAGAGATGGACGCCAGCTAGTATAAATGGGAGACGCGGAGGGGATTATACTACACATTATTTGAACTTTTTCCTCCTGATGAAGCCAATATATGGTGAAACGCGTAGAGGAAAGGACTTTTAACTTCTTTACACGTTTATGGATCAGTATCTACGTCTTATGTGAGTAGATCTTCCGTTTTTTTATACAATAAATTGGATTTTATG
>WMED01026000.1:0-10909 GCA_019650415.1 Pipa parva
GCCATTTTGTCCTCCCCCGCTCCCTCCCCCCTTTCCCTCTTGCAAGTTAGGCAACATGAAAAGAAAAACCTGCCTGACTGCTATTGGATAATCAACATGCTGACCTTTTGGCATCATCAATCAGTAACTACACTATCTCCCTCTATCCCCTAGCATCAACCCCCCTCAACCAGCGCTAATAATCATTAACCAGCATGTAAGCGGTTACATGATTTAAAACGCAATTATTTCAATAACACTACTGTAATATTAGTGTTATGGAAATAATTAGTTTAAACTAAATAAACCCTGTCTAGCAGGGGTCCTAGGACCCCCAAACCTGCCCTCAACATTACCCCCCACTTAAGATTCAATTTATTGTCACTGAGAGTGTACAAGAACACCCCAGCGAAAATCATATTTACAGCATACCACAGGTGCAATAATATAAACTGCACTTAGTGCTAATCGCAGGAAGTGGCTCCCTGGGAGCCGCTTCTTTACCCCCTGCCCCTGTTTGCCTCTGTAGGATAGGGGGTCTGGGGAAATAAAAAGAAGGGGTCCCAGGGACTAATTGCAGTGTCATCAATTAACCAATCAGGAGGAGGCTTCAGGTATAAAAGTTCTGCTTCAGAGGAACCTTTTTACCCCAAGCCTTCTCTTGATTGGATAATTGAAATCTCAGAAATTAACCAATCAGGAAGAGGCTTGGGGTATAACAGTTTCCCGTTTGTTTTGGTTTAGATGGATAGTTTTAGATTGTTAGTTTATTTGATGGTTTATTTGTTTGGCATTTTGTGTTGTTTTTTTATAGTTGTAATTATTTTGGTATTTTAGCACTTTTTAGTGCGTTTTTAATTAGCGCTTTTTTAATTATTTTATTTGGTGCTAATTGATTGTTTCTTTTGTACTTTTGTGAAATGTTTTTGTTCTTTTCTTTCCTTTACAGGTTATGTGATGGACCGTACCCCACTACTTTTGGGGTGCAGATGCACCTCAAGCCCCTCACCCCATGGTTAAATGTCAAAATCTAGCCAATAATTGTCAGAATCTGCCATCTGGATTCTGCTGACTATGTTTATTTGTGCAAAGATTTCTTAGAATATTATATAAATAACATACTGATCTGTTTATTATCTTTACAGATCCCTGAAGTAATTAATTTTTGCTGTGATTTTCTACTATCTTGGGTGGATGAGGAAAATATCCTAGAATTGTATAAACTAGGCGATCTTTTCCAGTTGAGCCGGCTAAACGAACAGCTGGATGCATTTGTACTCAAAAACTTCATCACGTTCTCACAAACACAAATGTATCGACAGCTTCCTGTGGATAAAGTTTATTCTTTGCTAAGCAGTGACAGACTAAAGGCAAGTTGATTTTTATGATAATTTGTTCTTGTGCTAAATAAATTATAATAGAAAATTAGTACACATGCTCATAGTAATTTATAGTCTTACCTCAAATGACATAACAACTTACTTTGTACAGTGACCTACAAGAGTGTAGAATGTGTAGAAAATATTCAGCAAATGCTAATGTGAATTGGGTGCTCTACAAGGGACATTTCTTGCATACAGTTAACTAAAGAGCCTACTCATTGGAACATGTCGGATAACACCACTTCATATCTATCAAATGACATCTAACTAAAATGATGTGTAAGTGTGTTCAGCCTAGTTTGTTGGGATGACCTGTATATATACATAGAGAGATACAGTGAAAAAGCACTATGTATGTCTACCTATTAATGTAAAGAAATCTAGGTACATACAGTTAAGCATGAAATATCTCTTTCTTTAGGTGGGATCAGAGAATGAGGTGTATGAGGGAGCTTTGCTTTACCACTACACTCCAGAGCAGGTGGAAACAGACCAAGTGAACTTGTCCGAATCGCCAAAGCTCCTGGAGACTGTGCGCTTTCCTCTGATGGAGCTTTCTGTGCTACAGAGGCTACATGACAAGTTGGGACCATGCCCACTCAAAAAAACAGTGTCCAAAGCTTTGGAGTACCACACAAATGAGACCATGCAGCCAGTAATGCAGGGGCCGAACACTCAGTTGCGCTCTGAATTCCAGTGTGTGGTGGGCTATGGGGGTATGTACTCTGCCCCTTATACAGTACTAACTGATCAGGCCAAATATTTGAACCCACTGCTGGGGGAATGGAGGCCACTTACAGCACCTAAGGCACCACGCATGTCAAATCAGGGTATTGCTGTGCTCAATAACTTTGTCTATCTTATTGGGGGAGATAACAATGTAAGCGGATACCGAGCAGAAGCACGTTGTTGGAGGTAAGAAAACCAAATGCTTTTATAAGAGATCTGAAAAATAACTTCTCTATAAGTATGCATATTTGTTGCAATAAACATTGAAACAGAGGTCCCTGTCCCAGGGAACAGTTGGCCAGATACATCAGAATCATCCCTGGAGCATCATGGGGCGAACTGTTGGCACCAAGCAAAGAAAGGTTGTAACAGCCTAAACAATATCACTTGGGCTTGTCTGAATGCATTGTGGATTTGAGAATAGCATACAACAGCTCCAGTGTGTATTTATATAAACCAGTGAATAAGGCTGGCCATGCACAACCCAATTAACACTCAAAACTGGCAATAAGCTGAAAGATTATCAAGCAATTCTTGAGCAAATTTAACAAATTATTCCATTTCTTTCTAACTCATTCAGTTTAGCGATCCATCATAGCAATCCTGGTTGGTCGCATTTAATTGCTTGTCATCCACTGGCAGACTTTTTAGCAGTTTCTGTAAAGACTAATCAGAGTTGTTGAATGTGAAAAGAATTCATGTGCCATGACGTATAGTGCGGCCTCACTCTAATTTCTTCACTCCAGGTTCTTCATTTGCATGCGGGAAGTATTCTTTGGTTGGATTCTTTACAGGTTTTCCACCATCTTGCTGTTCAGGGGCATATTTATCAAAGTGTGAAGTTGTAGAAATGAACCATTTCTTCAGCTTTGCATAGATATTTATTGTCTGTGATGTTGTCAACTTACTTGCTATTTGCATCATTATGTCAGCCGCCTAATTAATGCAAACATTTCACTTTTAGCAGGGTCCCTATTTGCCTGCTGGAGACATTTCACTCAATTTTCATTTCATTTGAATTAACATTGGAAAGAAGATGATTTTTTAAAATTCTGTTATGTTCAATTTGTGTGCTTACTTGGTCATTGGAGGGGAGTGTACCTATCTTCTCTCTTTCAAAGTCTAGTAAGATCTGTCTTTTAAAAGGCCAGTAACAAAAATATTGTACATCTACTTATATCTGTTATGCATTTTGTGCTCTACAATTTGAAAGTTTTTTTGAAAAGGATATTTCATTTTTAAAATATATTTACTGGTGCTAAATGGGGCACATCATGCATTTATATGGATGAATTATGGTTGCAATCAGCAAAGCCAACCACAAAACAATGACATTTAGAAATTCAATTTTAATGAAACTTTTTTTTTGCAAGTACTATGTAGGAATAACTGCAATGCCAAATGGAAAATGTTATTCTGTGTTTACTGGACCTTTAAGCTAGCTATACATTAGGAAATGTCTGAAAATTAAGATTGTTTACCCAAAAAGGCTGAATTGTAGGATTGCTTGCATTTTCATGACAGAGCTTATGTTTATTTGTCATTTATCTGCTGCTAAAATATAATGCATCACTTTACACAATCTATGCCCTTGTACAATGTACAATGTGATCACCCTACACAGTCTGACAAACAGATCAGTAGACTACGGTCAGTTTACTTGCGAATGTTTTTGAACATTGGGAAGAAGCCAGAAGAAACCCACTCTAGTCCAGGGAGAACTATATACAAGTGAAGCCTGAGTGAAACTGAGCCCAGGATCTGTTAACCACTGAGAATAAAATGTATGTGGTGCACCCTTGTAAGCTTGTGGGCATGGTCGTCATTTCTATTGTTGCTTTACATTGAACCATGCTATAACAAACTTTGTATACTATGTAATGTGTTCCCCTTACTGTGTACTGTGGCAAGGAAGATGTTAGCACTATATGAATCAATATGGGTAGGCAGGTAGATAACTCTTATCACATAAAAGATCTTTCAGGGCTGAGCAAATCATGTTGGCCCTAAAGAACTTGTGTTGACATAGATTGGTGACCAAATTGGTGTAAACTGACCACATCTGGCTGCTGAATTTGTGTATGTATGGGTTTTTTTGTATAATTATTTGTGATAAAGTATATCTTTTTATTAACAAACCTCATAGAAACTTTGTATTTATTATTACAGCCCAGGGGAGCCATATAGTATTTATTAGTGATTACACAAGTACAGTAGATAGACTGATATAGCTCAGCTAATGCTTTCTTACTGCTTTAACAATTCCACTAAGTTTTTTAGGGTAAGGCCCCACTGTGCATTATACCACAGGTGGCACATGGAAAAATGCATAAAACCACTGGCCAAATCTACTGTTTATTTCCCTTTTGGGACTTTTCTGTTTATTTCCAAGATATGACCCAAGACATAATCGCTGGTTCCAGATACAGTCAATGCAGCAGCCACGGGCAGACTTGTCTGTCTGCGTGCTTGAGAGTTTCCTGTATGCAGTTGCAGGCAGAGATTACCATGATGAGCTGAAAGAGGTAGAAAGGTATGATCCGTTTACCAACACCTGGGAGTACGTGGCACCACTGCCATCACAGGCAAGAAAATGTCCTTTTTTTTATATTTGCATCATTTATAACCACTGAGCCAAGAAACCTATATACAAAACATCCCTTCACTCACTGGTGTATATTAATCAAGGGCCATTGCACCTTTCACCACTTTTTTGTCCACCATTAGGCAGACTTGTTTTGAGAGAAAATAAAGCTTTTCATGGATGTTACATGTCTTACCAGGAAAGTCTGCATAGACTCTTGTTTATTTACAGAGTGTAACCATTCACTTTAGTCCCTGCCCCCTTTTGAATTTTATAATCTAGTTTCCCTATGCACTTACATATGGACACAGACTAGGGACAATTTAGTCAGGCTGCATTTGTCAGGTCCACATAGTAATTTGTCTGTGAGAAACAGGGAGTAAAAAACATTCAGATAACACTTCAGTTCTTCCTCCTTTACAGCCCCAATGCCCAACTTCAAGCTTGAGGAGAAGGGGGTGGGGCTTAAGTCATTGAAATCATGCTCTAGCTGGAGGAGCCACAATTGCAACTGACCTAAAGACCCTCCCCCTCTAACTCTTTGAAGTCAAGCATCTGGGCTGTAATGAAGGAGAAAGATTTCCTAAACTGCTGAAATCTTAGCTGAAGTCCACTTTAACATTAGTACATTTTTGTATTGTGGGGAAAAAATATCCACAAGTATGGGGAGAACATATGCAGCTGATGTTCAGGATGGGATCTAACCCATGGCCACAGTTCTGCCAGAAAACTGTGCTTAACACTGAGCCATGGTACTGCCCCTTACTAGCACTTTATCTGCTATCTACTCTGTACATAACATCAAGTGTATTTCCTGTGAATCTGCTGTGCTTGCCAAATGTTCATATAAGTATTACAAAGGAGTATTTTATTAATGATCTCTTCAGGTACATGCACATGCCGGAGCCTCTTTGGATGGAAAAATGTATGTTGCTTGTGGCAGAAGAGGAAGCACCTACCTAAAGGAGACATTCTGTTATGATTTAGAAAGGGATCATTGGTCACAAGTAGCTTCAGGTCCTGTCCGTAGAGCTTGGCATGGAATGGTGGCACTTAAGGAGAAAATCTATGTAATTGGGGGAAGCAATGATGATGAGGGCTTCCGGCAAGATGTCTTGGAGGTAAAAAAAAAAAAAAAAAATGTATTACTAATGGCCGACCACATGTAAGAAATTCAGCCCAGGATTTGGTACATGTTTTGAGTGCATTAATAACGGGATGCTAAAAACTAATCTCACCTTTTACAGCAGTGATAGACAATATCTTTTCCTTTGATTGCCATTTGAATACAACTCTGCTTCTTCAATTGATTTAGAAAGTAAAAGCTGTTGGTTGGCTATTTTTATCCTAATTGCTATGGGAAATACATTTTCCACCCATCCTTCCAGATGACCCACTTCAGCATGAAGGATCTTTAAAGGACCAGTAACACCAGAAAATTGGATTGACATGACTACTAATTTGAGATTGATTTCCAGATTTTTGTTGTCTATCTCCGATTGCAGGAGATTTCCAGTTTCTATGGAAATTTAGATAATACATATTCATAAATTGTTCTAGAAATGTGTAAAAAGATGGCTGCAATCTGCAGGAGATGATAAAAAAAAACAAACAACTAAAATGAAGACAAAATGACAAACACCAAAAATTACAAATGCCTCTTAATGCCTTATAAATTTGTGCTTTCAAAATATTGACTAGAAAGTGTGATATTTAACTTTAAGGGGGTTATTTATCAAAGTCTGAATTTTTGTGTAAAGGTGTGAATTCACCACTTACCCACATTCAGCAAACTGCAATGTGGCGAATTCACCAGCTAACAACGATCACACACTACACAATAGACTGCTACTGGTGTGGTTGCAATTTCACTATGGGAATACTGGCGTGGTTGCAAATTTGCTATAGGAATTCTCTGTTTAGTTAATAAGAGTAGATAATCAAAGTGTAGCAACCCAGAGTGATGAGAATTCACTTCAACAGTCGAATTCCCACTTTGATAAATAACCCCCTCATTGTCTTTAAAATAGGCCTTTCTTTGGCACTTCGTGAATATGTATTCTATAAAGCGCCATAGGAAACAATGGAACTAGGTGAGGAGGGTTTAACCAACATATACAACATGGCTTCTATCAGTTGAAGAAGAACTAATGTACCCTAACCATAACTGATATGCTGAAAGTAGAAGGTCAGTAAGCCTAAAACACTATATAAGCAGCAAATAAGTACGTTTTGTCTGTAGCAATATCTTACAGAACTACTGGTGCTCATGGATGTCATATTGGATCCCCATTAATATACTAATAAACCCTGACACATCATCATACCTATTGTTTGACTGGTTGGGGAAAAACTGTGGGTTTATTATGTTGTTGGCATGTAGGCTAAGTGAATAAAAGTGATTTTATTTGGAGAGTTTAGTTCTTTTTTAACAGAAAAACTGCCATGCCAATCTAAATAGCAACTTTCCCTGTGCTACTGGTCTTTCAACCTATCTCCCTCGGCATGTATAATGGAATACAGTACTTTTACACAGTTACTGATTTTATAATACTGGCAAGTTATTGATTTTGGGGGAAAAAGTAATGTTTTGTTTAACTGCTTAAACATGGGTACTTATACATATTATTGGTAAGAGCTTTGTACTTTTTTTTTTAGTAATCATCCACTGGGTTCTCTCCCAGTTGAGTTTAAGGTTGATAATTTACCTTAAACACTGGGGCAGTTTGTGCTGGTTTTATTAAATGCAAATATTCAAGCAAATGAGGTTTTCTAAATTATCTTGCCTTTTTCCAAGGTGGCGTCTTACAGTCCCAAAACAGACCAGTGGTCCCTGGTAAGCCCACTTCCATCAGGTCATGGTGAGCCTGGTATTGCTGTCTTAGGCAACAAGATTTATGTCTTGGGAGGTAGATCACACAATCAAGGGTGTCGTACAGACTATGTGCATGTGTATAAAGCAGAAAAGGATTGCTGGGTGGATGGACCAAGGCTGGAGGATGACATTTCAGGTATGGCTGCTTGTGTCGTCACCCTGCCCAGGTGTGTGCTTATGGATGCTGATGTTTGGACTCATGATATGTACGTGCATTACATGGACACAGTGCAACATCTTACTGACACTGCTTCAGAAGTAATGAGTGTTTCTGACTGGGAAGACTTGGAGGATAATTCTAGTGAAGACTAAGAGCATCTACTGTGGTGTATGTTTATTTGTATCTGTGAAAAATTCAGTCCTCCAGTCTGCCAAGCTTTTTTCTGGAAGTATGAGCAATACACTGTAGTACTATTCATAATTTTCATGGCACAACTTAAAAATCACTGAAATTGAAATCTCTGTGCACAAAATGAATCACTCCATTTTCTTAGCATGATCTACCAAAATAAACTTCTGGGGGGTTTTTTTTGCATCCAAATCCAGCTACCTACAAGACTGCATAGAAAATATATCATAAGCTTTATCTGCCTGGACTGGACTGGTTGTTTGCAGTTTGATTCAAAATGGAATAATATCTACATAGTCTAAAGAAAAAAACATTTTTGAAAAAGAGAGAATAATGTTACTGCACAGTTTACAAAACATGCCAAATTCTTGTTATAGTCTTGCAGTTGCACTAAACTAGCATTGTTTATTCAAGTAATTTCTTAAAAATAAAAATTGTTTTTTTTTTCCTTTGTTTGTTTTTTTATAGGATAATTTAAGTGAACTTTCACGGTTCTACAATTTGTCTGCATATTTGCAAATTTTCAGGGGGTTATTGCCTGAAGTCCAAATTGTTGTGTAAAAGTGTGAATTCGCCAGCTAATGACAGTCACAATAGTATGCTACTGTCGCAGTCGTGGCTTTATAACGAGATTATTGTTGGAGTCACAATTTTACTATGGAAATATTGTTGTGGTTACAACTTTACAATGAGAAAATTGTCATGGCCGCGGATTTGCTCTGGGAATCCGCTGTTTGAGAATTCGACAGTCAAATTCTCACTTTAGTCAATAACCCTCTCATTGTAAACAGGAGTGATTGTTTACTGAAGTCTAAGGCCAGGTCCACACTGGCGTATTTCTGCACTTTGAATATATGGTGCGCTAAAAAAAAAAAATGCAACATGAATCCCTATGGCACCTACCTGTTCCGACTACACTAGCGCTAAATGCGTGAGTGCTTGCTGTCGTATATTCCCGACGAGTGTATATACGCGGCGTGAAGGATGTGGCCAGATAGAAGTAGCCATGAACGCCAAGGGGAGCGTTCACACTGCGTTAGGTAAGTACAGTAGAAAAGCGTGTCCCAAAGTTATGCCAGCCTGAATTTACCGGTTTGTTTTTGAGATGCACTTTTCTAAAAGCACAGTGCAGAAATATGCCTATATGAACCTGGCCTAATTGCTCATAGCAACCAGAGGTTGGATTTCCATATACCATGGAATGCTAACTGCTGTCGGGTTGCTATGAATTATTAGATTTCAATAAACAATTGTCCCTGTGATTACATTCATTTCTGTGTAACATAATTTCCATTATGGAATTATGCCAATTACCTGTATTAAATAGAAAGAGGATTATGGTTTTGTTTCAGAGACGAGAAAGCATACCACTGCTCAACTGCTTCTAGAAAGGGGAATGAAACCCTCATTTATTGCGCAGTGCACAAATCATGTTTCGGGTGGTACACCTTCATCAGGTGTAACACACAGTATACATTTGAAGCAATCTAAAATGAAAAAGGATAAAGCAGCGCTAAACAATGTGAGAAGCAGTTAATGTGACAAAGCACTCACCAATAAAAGCAAATATATGTAAAAATATCCAAAATAATTGTGATAAACAAATACCAAATGTGAATAAAACACGTGTAGAGTCAGACTGAACAAATCTCAAACAATAAAATTCAAAGAAAAAATATGTCAAACAATTGAAAATTGAAAAAAGTCCAAACAGTCCAAAAAAAGTCCCTTGTGCAGCTCTCTTTATCAAGAGTGTGTCCTCTTGTACATCTGTCGGAGTCCAGGACATCAGTGAGCGCATTAAAGGAATTCCAGTCTTGGCAAGACCAAAAGAGTTGTCTCGCCGAGACTGGAATCCCTTTAATGCGCTCGCTGATGTCCGCGTGCAGGACATCAGCGAGTGCATATCAGTCAGTGCGAAGTGAGGAGAAGAATACGCACCTCACTTCGCACTATCATGAATTACCCCCATTATGTTTTGGGGGTGCTTCTCTGCTAAGGGTCAAGAACTACTTCACCGCATCAATGGGAGAATGGATAGAGCCATGTACCATAAGATACTGAGAGACAACCTCCTTCCCTCCACCAGGACATTAAAAATGGGTCGTGGCTTTGTATTCCAGCAAGACAATGACCCAAAACATACAGCCAAGGCAACAAAGGAGTAGCTCAAAAAGAAGGACATCAAGGTCATGAAGTGGCCAAGCCAGTCTCCAGACTTTAGTCCCAAAGAAAACTTATGGAGGGAGTTGGAGCTCCGAGCTTCCAAGCAACAGCCTCAAACTCTTAATGATTTAGAGATGATCTGCAAAGAGGAGTGGACCAAAATTCCTCCTGACTTGTGTGCAAACCTCATCATCATCAACTACAAAAAATGTCTGACTGCTGTGCTTGCCAAGGGTTTTGCCACCAAGTGTTAAGTTTTGTTTGCCAGAGGGATCAAATACTTATTTCTCACTGCAAAATGCAAATACATTTTCTACGATTTATACAATGTGTTTTTCTGGATTTTATTTGGATATTCTGTCTCTCAATGTTAAAATTAACCTACCCTTAAAATTATAAACTGTTCATGTCTTTGTCAGTGGGCAAACTTACAAAATCAGCAAGGGATCAAATAATTATTTCCTTCACTGTACCTCTGCAACAAATGTAAACACAGACTGAATATATGGTAAAGGAATTTGGGGCATTTTCTTTTTTTAGTATTCATGTTCTTTCAGAATTCAGCCAAAATTAGAACTAGTTTTAGACTGTGCTGGGCCCTATGCAAACTGAAAGTGGGGACCAACCAGCTAAAAAAGTAAACAGCATTAATTTGTTAGCATAAGGGTCCCCCTAGGTAGTGGGGGCCCTGGGCAATTGCTGCATTTTCACCTCCCATAAAAACAGCCTTGGCCAAAATACCATCATGGATTTTCTTCACTATTTCTTCACCAATTATACAGTATATGGTCCATGGCCTCTATTTGTCAGTCCAAATGCATCTGCATTTCCCATTAAGCTGTCCT
>WMED01026001.1:0-10909 GCA_019650415.1 Pipa parva
AGACTTTACTGTATATCTCTCTCTGTGTTTAAACAAACATCTTCATTACATTTGATATTACAGCAATTTTAGAATATGAGCAGAGTTGATAATTGTTGTTTGGGCAGCTGGAGAGGAAACATTTGCCAAACATATACCACTTATTGCTGAAAAGTATTCCAAATGTATCTTTATTTTACCCCACTTTACATACTTTTAGGTTCATTAATTCACATTTATTGTAATTTGTATATATTTTTTTCACCTCTGGTCTTACATTTGCATAATTAAAATCTCTGTTTATGCTGTGAACAAATGAACAGATTTAACTCTATGTAAAACTTCAGTTCCCTATGGAAACATGTTCTAAGCTCTGAGCAACAAGCAAAATGCATTAAGGCAAACTGTTAAAAGGGGGAGTGGGAATGAAAAAGATGTCTGGAAGGAAACTGATTGAAGTCAGTTCTTTAATCTAAATACTTGTTAGAGAGGTGGATTGTAGTTTAACAAAATAAAAATAAATAATATTGCTCAAGACTCAGAATTATGTAGCTGGATTCGGTGTATGACATATGGCAGCTAGAGTTCAGCATAGGTGAGATTGTTTGGTTATGATATCAGAATGTGACAGCTAGTGGAATCCACATGGGAACTAGATGTTTGGATTCAAAGAAAAGAGCAAGTAAGATATTTAAACACTAGAGAGCTACCCTTTCCCAAAGGATTTTTAGTTATAGTAATAGTGATGGAAGTAAACTAACCTGTGGAGTTTTATTATGCAGCCAGATACCAGTGCAGTACATAATGTCTGCTTAGTAAAATGGTTTGATTACTTGCAAATTATCAATAAAATGTCTATGATCAGGGAAGTCATGTTGTTTAAATACTTGACTATTGTTTACTTTCTGTGAGACCTTTAAAAAATGAACTCGTAAGTTCGGTACCTACAATAAGAAGCAAATTGATGCTTCAGAAAAATGTAATTTCTGCAACAGTATTGTGAAGGGATGTACATTTCTGATAACAACAGCAATTAAAAGACCATTTACTTGTGTAAGTGTGTACATAAATATAGTAGCAAAACTGACTACTTTAAAACTAATTGTAGTCTATACCTGACCATGGGGTGTGAGTGCAATAAACAATTTATTATTCCGAGGAATATAGCACAGAATTCTCACATTCATGAAATCTACCATGGATTCTAAGCTATTAATGTCATATTTAACTAAACACATATTAACAGTCAACACCTTTGTGCACTGAAAATGAAACTATGTTTTTATTTAATGCATTTATATTGATGGTCGTCAAGATATGTCATATTATTTTCATTTTTGGTGTTTAGCTATGTTTAAAATTTGGGTCCCATTTAAATTTTATTTAGTGATATTATTATAAATAGTGAGAGTGTCAACATTTTTTCAAATATTTTGATTTTTGAATAGTGTAACTATTTGATCCTTAAACTTGAGAATATAAACTTACAAAGTACACACGTACATAAAGCCTAAAAGTACTAATGTTCATGCTTGTTGAACTATTTGACCTTTAACCTCACATTAGGCATCAGTTATGTGCGCATGGATGTTTTATCAAGTTTTTATTAAATAACCTATAATTTAGAATGCATACGAAGAAAAAAATCTATACAGTTTAAAGTCATAACATAGTAAGATTATTCTATATGAATTTTTAAAAATTAGATATATCTTCACTGAGAAGACAGAGAGTTTGTCATTTTAACATATAGTTTAAGTGCACTTGATCAGTAAGTTGAGTAGAAGTTAGTTCATTACGTTTATGACATATTTATACTGTGTTTAATTAAATATTTTTTTTTCCAATGATGCTGTTGCACTAATATTCTAGAAAAATTACTCCAAGGTGATTTTTTATTTTTGATTTGTTTAGCCACAGCATAATTACATAAGAGAGCTCTTCACTTCAGAGACTGTTCATCTTTGCAATTATAAGTGTCAGTTGTTCATAACTAGTAATTAATGATTTGTCTGGTGGATATTGCCAGAGGAATGCTATTTTTATTTGTAGGTTTTCAAACTGCATTGTGAGTTAAATTGTTCTCTTTTACAATGCACGTAATAATTCAGTGTTCTCAGAAGGCAATACAAATTCAGTGTGCCTGGAGGCATGATTGTTGACGATGTAGTCACTCTTAAACTCAATGTCACGTTGTTTTCTGACAAGTGTTTTGAAGTTAATTTATTTCATGAAATCAGAGTATTTGTGAATGACCAGATCATTCAAAGACTTATTTTAGCATTGATTTTGATTTTATTTAATAAAATGGAGCAGTTGTCACTACATTGTATTCCAGTTGCCAAATTATATGTGTATTTCTTAATTTTAGAGATTATGTACCCAAGAATTCCTGCTTAGTTTGAAATAATGTTCCCAAGAATTGCTGCTTAAGTTGTTATTACTAATGCTCATACTGGTTGCCTAGCTACAGGTGTCTAACATGTTAACATATGGTGTCAAAGTCATGAACAACAATGATTAAATTCATATCTGTTATGTACTGTCCAATCAAACAGCTGGTATTGATAGATCAGGGGTTGCTTAGACAAAAAGTATACTAAACCACTAACCACTTTTTTCATGAAAAGGCTAAGTGAAGATTTTTCTAAATCACCCATAAATAAGGCATGAATAAGACATCTTTTATGTATATAATTTTTTATAGATATATTATATGTATAGCTACCTAAATGAGTCCTTTAACCAGATGAAATACTTGGAAACACATTTAAAATTCTTATTTGGTATTTTCTTTAGTTGTTAAGCATTTAGCATATGTGCTTGACATATGATGCTCAATGTTTGGTGTTTGGTAGTCAGAAAAAAAAATCAAAAGTGTACTTGGAAGACCTTTAAAAATAAAGTTACTTATTAGAGGTTATGTTTAAAAACTAAATCTATCCATTCTTTTGGCTTTAGGTATAATAATCATTGGCTAATTTAAATGTTATATGGAAAAGAGATTAAATCATAACCCAGTATATTTGTCCTGAATGTCAATATTAAATGTATGATAACACATTGCTTGTCATTGTATATTGTGAACTGTATTCACAAAACACTTTTGCTTACTTTCTAATGTCTACGATGAGTCACCAGCTGCACAAAGTACAATATAACCAAATCTTTTTCTCATACAGTAAAAGATTCACTGACATAAACACTGAATTTTTAACAGCTAGAAGCCATATTTTGTTGATCTATTATCTTTGGAAAGTATATCTTTGAAAAATCCATATCACCTGTCATAATCAAAATTTAGTGTCTATAGATTACCTTTCCAAAGGCCCTCAAAGCAATTTACACTTCTAGTCATTCTGTTACTACTCAATTACAGTTGAATAGCCAGAGGCACAATTAAATGCAGCTTGCCCAAGGTCAAACAAGGAGTCAGTTGTATTCTTACAGAAAAACATGCTAGGTTTCCCCCCACACTCTACCTGCATCAATTTAAAAATAAAAATGCAGTAATGCTATGTTTATTCAGCAGTGATGGGTGGGAAGTTGGAAACAAACATTAACAAATTATCATAATTAAGTTGTAAAGAAATTCTATCAGATGTGATGATTATGCAGAATAAATAAGAATTTTAAACAATTAACATCATGGTTCACACTTTGTAAGGGACCATGGAAAGTAATTGATAGTTAACATTTATTGTCATTTTCATATATTAAATATGTAATACAGTTCTACCATGGGAACTATAAGAGTCAATGTATAGTTGTAAACACTGATATTTACTGACAAGCAAATACTCTCAATGAAAATAGAATGCTATGCGTTAGCTGATGGATACTGTAAATATATGTGTTCCCTACAAAATGGCGAATTACAAAGTTGCCCACTCTCCAACTGGATTAAATTGATTTTGGCGCATATTAGTAGGGGATCAGGTAATTTATACAGATTTATATTAGGAAATCCTCCCTAAGGTCAATCTAAATGTGACTTCAGTGATGCAGAAAGAGTTACTGAATGAAATACATCAGAAGTGATGTACAACTTTTAAAATAAATAAATTGTTTTTCATTGGAATTTCATAGATTGCATTATGTAACCCCAATAAACAATTTTTCTATAGATATGGGTTTATTAGAGACTGCCAGGTATGTCATGCAGCAATCCTATATTAAATATATTTCCATAAAAATGCATTGGTTGAATTTAATATGGGTTTGACCTCTTTTTAAATGCATGTATTCTAGTTATGGCTGTTTTGTACTAGTAATCATCACTAATAGTCTTTAGGTTTTATTTGTAAAATGTATATACATTAGATCATATTTAGCTGATAGTAAAAATTACACGCAAGGCTACTGTTGGAGGTTTTCTTCAATCAGTCACCGTTTCAAATACACGTGGAAGTGAACTTTTAACCAGCAATGGTTCTGCCATGTTTCAAGATGTCTGAGTGTCCCTTGGGATAGCAACTTGACCTGCTTTTATGAAACCATAGAATTACATTTATACAAGTTATCTCATGGGAAAAGAGTCAGCAAATTCCAGACCAATCCCTCTTATTAGAGTCCTTCAGGTCACCCTTCCATTCATTTACACATATCTGATTAAATATTGAATATATCTGTCCTGTTTTGTTACTGTATTTAAATAATGGCAATACTTTTTTTTATTTATTTAAAAAAAAAATTGTATATACTATTTTTTTTTCTATTATAAGAAATGCAGGTATTTGATTCTTTACTGGTGAACAGGTTATTTTTTTTTTAAATCTGGAAATTCTAAATTAATCTAATAAAATTTGTAAATATTAATCCTAAATACAAATATACACAATATAAATGATGTTTACAACAGTATAAAGATTTTGAATTGTAAATTAACAAAGAATCCACTCTTCCTTTTCTTAAATCACTCAAGAATAGTGCCCATGCTTCTCTTGTACATGTGCATGCTTTTTAATCTAATCTGTCTTAATTTAATATTAGCTTTCACATGTATTTATAGTAAGAGATTTAAGATATTTGTTTTTTAAGTTATTGCTATGTTCCTTAAGTATTACAAAGCAAAATTGTAGCATGCAGATCAAATATGACAGCATCATTTTACATTTTCTGTGTAGAATGCTTTTAATAAATAGGATGTACAAAGGCAAGAAAATATTACATTTCTAGTCATTAAAAAACTGCTATTAAGTTAGTCAAATGATTTTTCTTTTTTTAAAAAAAAAACAACTTTCTTTTTCTTAAATAAAAATGGTATATTATCTTTTAAATGCTACATCAAAACTAGCGTCATTTATTCATTATTTGAAATATGTTTATGTAGAAGGGCGTAAACCTAGTTAAAACTGTGGACTGGTTGCTAAAACTGGCATAAGGATGGCTGGTCCAATGCAGAAATGGGTTTGGAGAGACCATTACAAAGCTACTGTTAGTTTTATTTTTTTACAAGTTGTTTGTGATTTGAGGTACCCCAGGGAAATCTCTTGATCATATTCACATCTGTTCCTGTCAATGTGGGTGCTAAGATACCGGTCACCCAGCAACCATGTCCAAGAGGGAATATAGCTGATAATAACTTCAAAAAGGAATGACAGATGTTAGATTATGATGAAAGACAAAATGCATAAAAAATGAGCTTCTTAGAATCAAAATTTGTTCAAGCACCTTCATGCAAATGAAATGAATATTGTAAATCTGCATGTAGCACTTTATATGTTTGTTCACTGAGAAAAAATAAAGATTCATTTCAAATCACATTTTCCTAGGGAATTAAAATACAAGGCAGTGACTTTTCTTACATGGGATTAACCTCCTGGTTGCCTAGTTGGGCACAATAAATCTACATTTTACTTAAAGGAGAAGTTATAACATTACTTGGATACACTAATTTATATTTGTATTTAATTAATATAGCTAAATGCATTAATAAATGCAGAACTATAGTTTTTTTTCCTTGACTGGTCAGTCAAGAAAAAAATTTTTTCAGTTCCTTATAATGGACACATTTGGTATAAAACTGTAATTGGGTAATACTACATTAATTCCATTTCTTTTAACAACATGATTATTGGAATGTTCACTCAACAATCACTGTTTAGAATAAAAAAAGAGGAAATGGTCTTTTGGAGAAAGGACGTTGAGCCTTCATTTAGCAGAGTCTAATGTGGTCACGTAGAGAAATTGATTTTCCTCAGAAATTAATTAATTTTTCATATCGCCTTAAGCTGCAGTTAAAAAGAGTGCATACTTGCCTGTTTTTTTCCAGAAATATTGCCTAATCATATTAATACCATTGCCCTAAGGATGAAAAGATAATTGTACAAATGCATTTGGAAATATGTATCAGTGAGTATTTATGATTAAATTATGCAAATAGCCCAGCTCTCATCCTTTGCAGAAACAGATTGTCTAATTAGGATTGATATGCTGAATAGATGTTCCAGATTTTGAATACAAGCATGTCCAAAGAGCAGAAAATTGGAAATGACTAGACTAAAATCCTAAGAAAAGTGTATGTTACTATTTTACAAATGTCCAGCTTCACTTCCTATTTCCTATTATATTTTGCCTTGTTCAACATCACACCATTGTGCTGCACTAAAAATGAACAATGTATTGTCAGTATGAATGGTGCTCAAAAGTCTAATTTTTCTAGTAACTGACTTAGAATTTGGATTCTAATAAACGTACATGCTTTTTTTTTTTTAAAAACAAAACAAAACATTATTAGTTAATACTGTAAAATAGAAGAATAAAAATCTTGTGGTCAGTCCAGTAGCTCATTGCTTGATGGTTTCTTAAACTTGCTCTGCTTGTACATTTACCGGTACCTTAGTTGAGACATGTTTTGAAAGCAAAGTTACTGGTGTAGAACTTGCAGTGAAAGATGTTAAGGTTAGACAGTAGCTGTTACCATTCCAGCCATTGTTAGCAGTACGTAGTCACAGTGTATGAACTTTGCTGGCTTCTGCTTACCATCTGCAAGATGATGGATTGCTATGTTTAAAACATTTCAGCTTTTGTCTAACTGTCACAGAATGGACAGACAGCACTATCAATGACTTCAATAGAGATTGCAGAACACTGCTCATATTAAAGGCCATTTGTAAAATTTAGCTTTTTTTTTTCTTTTTGATGAAATGAAATACATCTATACTTGTCTTTCATTCTAGTGTTTAAAACATATCATAGATTATATTTCATAATCATTTTAATCCACTGAGGCAATATGATTCATGTTATTATATGAAAATATACCATATTTAGAAGCTAGAATTGTTCTACATGTAAGTTTAGCTTACTTTATTTTGGGGGCAGCTTCCTGTATACAGACATACTTTGTCTATTTATACTGATCAGAAGGAGCTTTCAAAATCATTTATTGGGTCATTATCAATGTATAGAATACCATCATTTATTTTGTCCTAATTGTTCTGTGACAACTCATAGTTCTATAACTGAAATATGCTGATAAAAAAAGCAGTTTTTATACATTGTAATTATTTAAAGGAAATTATGTGCAAGATTAACAATACCATGCATAGTTTCCTTAACACATCTAATTTCTAATATAACAGGAAAATTGTCAACCAAATAATTACACCATAGTCCTATAGAACACGTTTAATGAAACTGCATTATCAGGGCTGTAATGGTGCTACCTGGAAGGGCACTCTGTCATATGCATACTGAACTGTGCAATATCTAGAACACTCATCAAATCATAAGGTCAGGTAAATTAAAGATCTCAGAAGCGTAATGATTTAGGGGTTGATCCAGTTTTTGAAAAAAAAAATGATCCCCAATTACATTTTTTGAATATATTATTTTTATCGAATTTTTGATTTAGACTCCTTCTCTAGATGCTTACATTTTTGTTGCAACTAGAGTTGTTTCCAGTATCAACATTGATAATTATTTTATTTGAAAAAAAAATTACTTTTTATACTTTGATTCTGATTTCTAATGTCTCCTTTATAATACACAGCAGTTTTCTCTTGCTTTATGACTACATAACAAGCTATGAGAAGCTTTCTTTGTAACATTAAAGGAGCATATTTATCAAGTGTAAATTTCACCTCCCAGCTCAAGCGAATTTGCAGCATTACATGACAATTCTTCCATACTGTAGCAAAATCAGTTGTGCATAATCACTAAACAGCGTATGTTCACAGCAATAGAATTGTTCCAGATTGTCCCATAGTACTTTTCTGAGCTTAGTCAAACAAAAACTAGTAGTACCATCATGGTCAGGCATATTGTAGTGAAGTGATGTCATATTTACATGGATCTGTTTAAATGAGACAATGTCAATATAACTATCTCTTCTTTCTTTATTATATCTGTATACAGAAAATATGCATTTATTAATATAAGAAAGGACAATGACACCATTTTGTCGCTGGAGTTGCATAAATTATAACAATTGTTTTTTTTTCCATACATTTCAATAGCAGGCAATTCATTTTGGCACTTAGTTGCAACATTCTTTAAACCTATTAAGTCTAATCCAACCTTGGCAAATTGTCAGTTTGATGCATAATGATGATAAATAATTAAAAAGTTGTAAATAGATTAAACGTGGTGTGTAAATATGTAGTCGGTGTAATGTCACTAACTGTGAGACAATTTGGTACATTGCAGGAAAAAACAATGTTTGCTGAATATGCTAATTTGAAGCAAATTCACACATTTATGGGACAATTTGCACTTTGATAAATATGTCCTTGAGTTGGTTACATAAATCACAGAGACTCTTCCTAAAACTTTAAAATTAGTTTTAATTATGCAACCTAGAGATCCCTTTTAGAATTAATTAGCACAGTGCTTGGGATTTAAAAACAAAACTATGTGAACTAACACAATGTTATTACTTATTTCTTTGTTGAATGGTGTGAAATTTGTACCTATTTCATATTAGCATTAAAGTATGGTACTATATGTTATTAAAAAACACATTTTTTGCCCCAAGGTTCCCTTTTGTAAAAATCTGTTGTTCACATGATATGGCAGTTTGACCATTGCTTCTGAATACTGTACAGATTAGAATTTCTTACAGAAACACAACTATTAGATATTTATACATATTTATAAGTACAATTGTGTAGTGATTAGCAAGATTGTTAAAACTATATGACCAAAGATAAGTTTACTAAGGCACAACTAAAATGATGAACTTTAAAACAGAAATTGAATTTATTAGTAACAGTGGAGAAAATTATGACAAACCAATCTGATAATAAATCCAAGTTTGTAGACATCCGTTTGTAAGAGATACTGGATAAAATGGAAATATGACTTGTAAAATAATTCGGGAAGTGATGGTCTCGTACATTTCTCATTCAGCACGAACTGCTAAAAATAGGCCTTCATTTGAATAAACAAAGATGTCACTTAAGCTGTCACATACCTTTTACTTTTACAACAGTATAAATGTGAATCTATGCATTTTTAAAAAAATAAACTATAGATTGTAGCAATTTGTATAAGAGCACATTTAGCATATGCATCTCATTTGGTAAAAGGAATAGCACAACTATAAATAGACACTATTTGTATTACCAGATTTCTTACCAGGAGGTTGAAATCAGCTGCTTAGCTTCTGTAAAGGAAAACTTTGCCTACGCTAGATTCAAGCTAACATTGATGACTTAAGATTGCTCATTTGTAATCAAGGTAGGGAAATAAGTTTCTGTGCTTTCTTTCTCTGTCTAAGTATCATGTTTAGTGTTCTCACACATTCTACTCACAACGTTATGATTTTTTTCAAGCACATGAAGGACAAGTTTGGGGTTTGAAAATATTTCACCATCAAAAAAATTGGTGCTTTTCTTGTTTTGTTCTTGGAAGTGTAACATTTTTGTTTCTATAATAGTAATGTCTCCTTTTGCTTTAAGGGGTGTTTTTCTCTTTAAAAATGGACTTTGCTGTCAGCAACACAAAATAAACCCTTCCTTTTTGTTAATGTATATAGTGCTAATATCTTTGGTGGCATTTTACATAGTAAAGGGATCATACAAGATTACATGGTGTACATGCTTTACCACAACGTTGAACAATGTAGAGCACCAATAGGAATGAAAATACAGCACACAAGAGCTTGCAATCTAAATGACTTTTTTTTACTGCAGATTCCAAGAAAGAAATCGTGCAACGACATATTAAGTGTATAACTTTTTTAAAACAATTTGGGCTGACAAAATTGTCCATGTCTTAACAGGTGCATTAATTGCCTGCTGGGACCAATTCTGCAGGAAATCCAGGTAGACATTTGACATTAAAGCACACATATAAAATGTTTAAACTCCCATAACACACTGTTAATTCTCTAATTATCATCATAAAGGATACCTGAGAATCTGTAGTAATGTGATAAAGGGTCACCATACCCAAAACATGTCATGGCACTTTGAAATAAATTTGTAGCGTTGCTACTGATTTGCAATGAAACACCAGCATATCCCTTTTTTTCTCTCTACAAAATCAACTTGGGGAATTATATTCCTGTAAATTCTGGAAAAGAAATGCTGTAACTGCATTTGCTACTTACTATCAAATTTGATTTTTCTAAGTGTGTTGGATAATTTGAGCAAAGTTAGATTATGCAAAAAAAAAAAAGAATAACTATAACACATTTGGTTTTTCTATATGAGATCCTATTAGACATTTTCACTTTTATTTTAGTTTAACTGTGTGACTGTCACCACTGAAAACTTTCAATAGCAGTGGAAGTGGGCACTGTACATTAAATACTTTTTATTTATTCAGTTTGCAGCAGAGAATTTCAGAAGAACTTAACCACCTCTATAATACATATTGTACTAAAAGCTTACTTTGTGGCAAGCTGAACAGCTGCAGTGAAACTTATTAATAGCAAGCATTAAATAAATTCAAGCAGCCTTATGATCCTTAAAGGAACAGT
>WMED01026002.1:0-10909 GCA_019650415.1 Pipa parva
TGTCGCAGTCGCTCGGATTGTAGCGTAGTCTTCTGAATTGGTCGCGAATTCGCCACTTCAAAGACTTTTGGCTATAAGCGAACACTGGGAAGTAGAGAATAGGATGCGAATTCACACCGTAACGCGACAATTTGGACCTTGCTGAATTACCCCCTAAGACACTGCCGGTTTTCACCCAGAGTTCCTGCAAGGAAGTTAAGACTTAGCTACAAGCAGCATCCAGGTCGCAACCCCTGGGGTTGCTGTCCACAGATGGTGAGGTACCAAAACAGATTAATGGAGCAAGTGGTCAGAATTCAGGCACAAGTCAAGGCAGGTGGCTAACAGACAGATTCGGTAGACAAAGCTTAAGGTCAGGGTTGGGAGAGTTCAGGCAAGGTCAGGATACAGGCAAAGGTCAGGGCTGGCAGAGTCGGTAGACAAAGCTTAAGGTCAGGGTTGGGAGAGTTCAGGCAAGGTCAGGATACAGGCAAAGGTCATACACAGAATATCAGGATAATAATAAAGCACCCAGGAGCAGAATTAATCCTATAATCGGGCATTGAACATACTGACAGACTCTTTTATATAGGAAAGGAGTCTGTCACATGATCGAGCCAACCACGTCATAAGCGCCTGCCTGCATCGTGTGCACTCATGGAGATGAGGAGAAGACAAATTCATTTAACATACCTATATTTTCATCTCTGTAATCAAAGAGGTAAAATAAATGTCATGTCAAATGCTGAGGAGTAAATGTAGCCTGTCTTACCCAGAATGGAGTACAGAGGTATCTTAAAATGATTAATATAGGCAATTAACAATAAAGGTCATTCTTCCCCTCCACTCCCCCAGAATTAAACAACATAATAACATCATAGACATAACTTAATATTTAATGACTTTATAAAGAAAAGGTATTTTCCACGGAACAGGCCCATAAGCAAATGTGGTACCAATATTTAAGACGGGGTCAAACATGGAGCTTAAAATCTATTGGCCTGTAAGTTTAGCTTCTATTGTGGGTAAATGTTTCAAGGATTTCTGAGAGATGTGATCCTAGATTATTTCAATGTCAATGAATCTAAGTTGAAAGATTTCAGGTTTTCCTGACATAAGGTATCAGTAACATGACAATCGCAATATTAAAATAAATAAATAAATAACTTTTAAAAATCATCAAAACACACATTTCAATATTCTACATCATTTATAAATGCTAGACGTTGGACGCTTTACCTGCATTATGGGTAACATATAGATTAGATACAGAATATCAGAAATTATTTTTTAGCTTTGTTGATAAAGTGCATTTAGATTTTAGAGTAGGTTGACAGTTTTTTTGGGTGACTATGAGAAGTAAGGTAATAGAAACAAAGTGCTCAGGCAGCTAAAGGGTAAGCTTTCTTGTCTTATTTACCTAGTCACAGGCTGGCTGGGATTTAGCATGACAACCAGTATGTGACTTTAGTTACCGTTTCTATAGCTTGGAGGTGCTATTTAATTTCCCTTTAATACATATCCTAGTTTGAGGCCAGACTTTTGGGAAAGTATCATAATTAGTTTAAGTTACAGTCACTTTCCTAATTAGATCAACATTATGTAGCTGAAGTTAGAGGCAAGGGGAAACCCATGAACCAATAAAAAGCCTTTTCCCCGTCTTCCACCTCAATATAAACATTGAAATTTATCAACAGGGGCAAACTTTACAGAGATAGTAACCTATAGCAATTGGAACTTGCCTTATGCCTGCATGTGCCAACCCCCAGAAATGCCCAATATTCCTGTGCATTGCATAATGAAACTGCCTAGGACAGTAGGACTTCTTATTTATGACTATAATGATTTTGGTTCACAACAGACAGGATGTATGACAGTAATTTAGAACAGGCTTCCACAGGAAGTGTGAAAACAGAAAAAAATGTAGAAAAGACAAAAAAAAAACAACTACATATAGTTAGGAATTATCCTTAATATCATAAATAAATGGAGTCCCCAATGTACCTGGAGGATGCATCTATTGACATACTCCATGACTGACAAGAATAAAATACAACACATAAAAATATAGGTGAAGAGGGTGTCACCTCCTACTCTCAACTGCAATCAAGCAAAATGTGCCATATACATGCAATAAGACAATTACACAGTAACCAAATAGATGACTGCCCAAATGATTTTAAAAATGACATTCTACTCACAGCTAAATGTGTGGCAAAAATAAGAGCAACACACTTTTACCAAAAAGCTTTGCTTTAGGACATTAATATGTTTCATAGAATTTCTGTTATTCTGTAATTTTAGCACTGCTCAAAAGGATCTGTGCCAGAGAAATATTACATCCATTTTTTAAAAAATATCTTATTGTCAGCCAATGGCACTCTCACATTCTTTTTACAGAATAACATATGAAATGAGCAATATCAGTTGGGTTTTTAAAGTATTCCTTTAAGAACGCTTTAAGCAGGCGTCCACCAAACAAGTAATACCAGGTTCAGTGACATCTTCAGTTTCAAATATCCACGCATTTGCTATTTTTACAGTAGGATGGAAAAACTGTTTAGCAAAATCTTTCCTGATAAAACGATGCTTAGAATTCTTATAGATTTTTTGATAAAGAAAATCTAAACTCCAATATATTACACTGTACAGGGCAAAATTTATCAAATTCAGAAAGATCGCTCTGGGTTTTCTGACTTTACCAATATAAAATTCATTTTATTCTCACGAGATTTCATTAGTGATCACGAGATCAAGTTTCGCGATCCTGAATTTTCAGTATTTTCCATGGAAAGGTAGTCTTGCTACTAATGTAAAGCATGGCTACTAATGTAAAGCATGGCTACCTATCCATAGAAAAGAATTTGAAAACTCGATGATCGAGAAACTCAATCTCGAGATCTCGAATGAAATCTTGGGAGATCAACCCAAGATTTGTCTTGGTAAAGTCAGAAAGACTTTCCAACTTTAATAAATTTCACCCACATGTATATATGTTCTATTTATTTGTGTTTTCTCAGCTTTTAATGAAATAATATGCTATTTTTTTGGACATACATATGACACCATAAAATAATTATTTTTCTGAATATTTTAATTTGGTTGATTTTACATATTTTGTTATAATGTCATAGAGAAAATGATAGGAAACTAGAAATAATGTTATATATAGGGTTGATGTTTGGCTTGTAACTGTTTTGTAGCTGTCACTTGACACTTTGCCTTTAAATCAAAATTAAATAAAATCACTTAGATTTGTACTTACATGGCTTTCAACTATAATTCTGATTGTGATCATATATTTTATGTATTTGTAGTAAAATCCTCTAGAGATCAATCACTGAACATGACCCTATAGACCTACTTCAATTCATGGTAGAAAGGTAATTCAGCATAGTCCGAAATGAGGTGCGGAGTGTTCGCCTCACTTCGGACTGACTGATCTGCGCTCGCTGATGTCCTGCATGCGGGCATCAGCGAACGCATTAAAGGGATCCCAATCTCGGCGAGTCAACCCTTTTGCTCTCGCCAAGACTGGAATCCCTTTAAAGCGTTCGCTGATGCCCACATGCAGGACATCAGCGAGTGCAGATCAGTCAGTCTGAAGTGAGGAGAAACACTCCGCACCTCACTTCGGACTATGCTGAATTACCCCCTTGGAGTTAAACATGCTCATAGTCAGTAATCTACAAATGTAGCAGTAATAAGAGCCCATCCATACCAGACGTAATACCTAACCTAGACGTGGTCAAAGGGTCATTTTCTGTACTATCTCCAAGAAAATGTAACTGGAAATAACTGTTTTCAAGTTTTCTTTCTGTCAAAACCCAAGGAAGGGATTTTGCAGATTTCTTGCCAATTTACCGAGTTAACCGAGAGAAATCTCACATTGTTCTCGCAAGATTTCTTTAGAGATTCTACTAATGTAAAGTATGACTACCTTTCCATCAAAAAAAATTCAAAAAATTGAGATAGAAAAACTCAATCTCGAAAAATCTGACGACAATGTGACATTTCTTTTGGTAAACTCAGATAGACCCAGAGTGGTCTTTCCAAGTTTAATAAATTTCGCCCGTGTACTAGTGTGAATGCTTTCTCTGCATTCGCCGCTCTTCCTATCTGGCCGCATTTTGTGCATGGCATATACAGTATATCCCAGCAAAAATGTGATGTGAAACGTTGCGGCGTGTGTGTGCTCGTGTCATATGCTAGTGTGGCCGGAAACAGGCAAGTCCCATAGGTTTATATGGCACAGCTTTCTTTGTTTTTATGTGCAGCCTAAATGTATGGTCACCCATCCAGAATGTGCAAACTCACATAACACAAACACAACACAGTCACAAACTCACATAACACAAACACAACACAGTCACAAACTCACATAACACAAACACAACACAGTCACAAACTCACATAACAGAAACACAACACAGTTACAAACTCACATAACAGAAACACAACACAGTGACAAACTCACATAACACATTCTTTTAATACATGCATTACTACAGACCATGTGGAAAGTATGTTACAATTGTTAACATTCATACATGGAAAAGTGACAAATGCTGGTTCCCCAAAAATAGTTTTTTTGTTGGTTCAACACCAACTGGGTATTAACTTTATTGTAATCTGCTTTGTAATAAAATCCAGTGATTTCAGATAAAAAGATGCAATACTTGAAGAAATTTTCCTGCAATAAGAAAACTGTCCAGATTTCGTTTTCTACTTTGCAAATCAAGTAACAAACAGTAATCGACTTGTCTTTGTGTTCTTACTCGTGCTGTGTATAATAGCTGATATTTCTATTCCGCAAACCTCTTTTCTAGTTTTCAGTCCACCGGTCCTTGAGTCCAGAGGTCCACTAATCACATAACCTGAATTAAAAAAAAGAAATCAGCTCTCAGAATGCATCGTATGATTAGTAAGTTGCCATTTTATTGGATGAGGTTAAATCGATTCCGACTAAAATTAAAAAAAACACAATTGTCTTCTGACAGCTTTGCAACTCTATAGGTACAAATAGGGATGCAATTGTGTTACTAAAACTTGATCATTTCAAGTTGTTGCCGACAAACGGTTGGAGAATCGTGGGTTAAAGATCACCAAAAAATGAAAGAAAAAAGAAATTTGTTGCTAAACATTTTAATAATTACGTGGCAAAGTCTTGAGATGGAAACAAAGTAACTTGGGGTGATTTATATACCAAACTGCTACAGTGAGAGGCATATTGGGTCTAGACACTGAACAGTTTGAGCCCAAAGGTTTTTATGTAAGAAATATAATTTATCACTTTATTTAACATGTTATTTAATTCATGCATTTCCTTACGGATGAAAGTGCTATTGGGGGGTCATAAGAAGAAAATTAAGTCTTCCTTTGGGGGAAAGTCAGAATGAAATATTTTTATATTGTCAGAATGACTTTTTAATCTTTTTTTTTTGCACTAAATGTTTTTTTTTTGTGTGTGGAATATGTGATAGAATATTTATAAAACAGATGGACGTACATCATAGCAGAGGACTAGGCAGCGTTATATATTTATAAAACAGATGGACGTACATCATAGCAGAGGACTAGGCAGCGTTATATAGCTTTGTGCGCTCATTGTTCATTTAGAACTTGCAGAAAGAAAGAGATTCTTTTCGATACATTGTTGCTTTAGTAAGTGGTCATTTTCTTTGTTGAGTCTATGAGGTGGAATAACATTACAGGTAGTCCTCGACTTACGACGTTGATCCGTTCTTACGCGGCGTCGTAAACCGAATTCCGATGTAAGTCAGATCATACGTTCATACAGTATGGTTCGACTTATGTCGCAAAACTGTGCAAGTCGGAACAAGGCATCGTATAAAGCGTCGTGACCCCGAAACGACGTAACTCGAGGCCGTCGTAACCCGAGGACTACCTGTAGTTCTGTCACTTTTGGTTCGATGTTTTCATGGGTGATTTTGTCACATAGTGCCAGCGAGGCAGCAACTGTATGATTTGGCAGGTGTGTCGTTTTATTTCGTTCGTTTTAGATCGTATGCATTGAGTTGTGACATGTAAACATCAGCCGCGTTTGACACGAAGTAAAGGGATATTATATTCGTCTTTTGGAAATTTCCATTTTTTAGGTTCTCCTTAATGATTTGCAGTTAAATCAAGGTAACTTTAGTAATCAAGATTAAATAGGTTTTGTTTTGTTTTTTTTTAAATAAAATAATATCTATACCCGAGTCCATTTAAGATCATTAAAAAATCCTATTATCACTGCTATAAGTTAGACTATTTGTCATCGGGGGAAAGAGATGACAAGCTCAGAAATACTACATTTGTTATTATCAGATGATAGATGATATTCCATTAGAAACACCACATATCATCTCTAAAGCAAAAGGCGATATCAATCCGACCCTCACTTCACTTAATAATTTAATTTTCAGAAGCTGTCAACAACATTTTCCAAATACCAACGGACTTTTTCCCTTTTCTTTTTAGACTCTGAGATGAACTCATTTGTCTCAAGCACTGAATGGCTGATCTATTTAACTACCAAAGAGCAATTATTCATGTTGTTTTTCAATATGTATCACTAAATGAAGTTTCTCCAATTGTGCACTTTCAGCGCACAATGAGATAACCTGTCTATTGTCATGTCTTCATTAAAAAATGAATAAACATATTCAAAACTGACATATTAGCATTAAGTACATACGTGTCGTGTTTAAAATATCCACAAAAACAATCCAGAAATTAGAAGTAACAGCATTAATGTAGTATGAGATTATCATGCAGCCATAACAGGAATATACCATTATTTCACCGGATTACATAAATTATCACCTTTAAGATGTGTTACGTACCTACTTTAGTCCAATACCGCATTTTGGCTACTGTTTCCATTTCTGCTGCAGCCTGCTTTAATTAAAGGAACACTACACCCTCTAATATGTATAAAATGTATGTTTATGCAAAGTAACCGGGTTTGTAGGCTCAGTTACAATTTAGGGGGTTATTCACTGAAGTCTGAATTTTGGCATATAGGTGTGAATTCGCCAGCTAAAGACAGTCGCAATATAACTGCTACTGTCACAGTTGCGTTTTTATAATGAGAACATTGTCGGGGTCACGACTTTACAGTGGGTAAATTGTCACTGTCGCGGATTTGCTATGGTAATTCGCTGTTTGAGAATTGGACAGTCGAATTCGCACCTTAGTGAATAACCCCTTTAATGTTCAACCCTGGAGGTCAGAAAATAAATCAAAGCCACTGTTTTTCTGTAAGATCTATTTGACCTGATATGTTTACATGAGTGACAGAGTGTCCGCTATTTATACATCAGGTAGGATAGGCCCAAAACAGGGTTGCAGTACACTTAAGTTGGAGAGCATTTTATGGTCCTCCCATGGTTTAAATAAGATCCAATAATAAATTTGGTATAAATTTGGTATACTTCCACTTACCGGATTACTGAACCTTATAATTTATATTACCAGCCCTTTCCACAATTTCATATGGATCTTGCAGTTTGGCTAAGAATTTGCTCACCAGGAAGCTGTCTCCAAATGTAAAGGTTCTCAGTCCAGTAGTCCTATTCTGTAGCAATAGTCATCGCTTTCTCAACCCTTTCCAGCATTTGAAATACATGCTCAGTGACACTACTATGATGGGTGGGGTCATTTCCTGTTCCCAAGTTTCTTTCCCAATATCCTGTAATATTCTAGGGCAGGGGGCTTAAACAAGTGACCAACTCACTACATGAGTCTGTCATCTGTGGCCTGGTGATTGTGATCCAAAAATATCCTTGGTTCAGCAGAGATCAGGCTGATGGAAGGAACATGCCCTCCAGTGGTATAGGTTAAGCCCCCACATCACCCACAGTGGTGAGGGGGCACAGGGCTGCAGGAGAGAAGCATATCAATCATATCAAGAAATGCAGCCTTCCAACTTCACTTTGAGACCCTTGCCCTAGGTGATGAGATAACGATGAAATCTTGGGTTACCTTTTATATTAAAAACAATAAATACTGTAGCATACAATACCAGTCTTTTTCTGTTTTTATACAATCCACCATTTTCATGTACCCTTTAAGTGTATTTAAAACTGCACAAGATTATCAGTTTTCAGATGGTTTACAGAGGTGCACAGATGTGTAAGTTTTAACATTTTAAACAATTCTCCAGTTATCTGAGAGATAGATAGGTTCCCTTGATCCATCCGTATATGAGAATGTCTGCTCCAGTTTTTTAGCAATTGTTTTGGCTTTCGTATTGTCACGTGAAAGGGACTTGTAACTTAAACATTGAAAAGATAATTGTAGTGAAATGCAGAAACATATAGCTTGAAAATGCAGGGAAACGCACACAGGGAACCACGGGACTAGATGCCACTAAAGGAACTGGAGCACCAAGGGACCGTTACACCTCTAGAGGCACTGAGGAGTACTCGGACAGGAATAACGGGAACATGGGCAGGAAAAGTACAAACAGAAGTGTAGTGGATTCTCCTTACCACAGTGGGGTTGGCACGGGGTAACATTGAGGCAAGGAGTATAAGGAGGGCCAGATCTTCACCTTTAAACCCCCGCAAGGAGGTTCTGGGCTTTGCAGCAGGCACCACCCAGGTCCTGGCCCTCAGGTTAACCCCCCACTGGTAGCAGCTGGCTGTAACACTGGAAACACAAGTGGATACAGGAACGGAGGAACTAGCACTCACTTTATCTCGTTTAGTGAAGGAAGCAGCTTGGAGAAATACTAGAAACACTGGAGCATAACCAGAACTGCAGAACTACAACTCACTAGGTTGAATGGAATGTAGAGTACCTTTAAGAGCAGAGAAACCAGACCAAACACTGGAGCTGAAATGCTGACCTAAAGATATCCCAGCAGACTGAGATGAAGAGCTGACACTCCAGGGTCCGCAAAGAAGCTGAAACTGAAATGCTGACCTGAAGATATTTCAGCAGGCTGAGCTGAAGAGCTGACACTCGAAAATCCAAAGAGAAGCTGAAGCAGGAATCTCTGAGAAGGCACAAGCAGCATAACAGTGAAACAGCAGCATGAACTGAAGGGATTTGACATTAGTGCTAGAGGCCTATGAAACAGTGCTCAGCCCCTTTAGAATTTGCCACCGCTGATGTCATGCGTGACGTCATCGGCTCTGGATTAGCTAGCAACCCAGAAGCACTGAGACAGCTAAGTCTCCTCAGTGCCTGCTGGCATTCAGCTGGCAGAAGTGATGATCGGTGCGTGCATTGCAAGGGAATCCCTTACAGGAAACACTTCAGAAGAGTCGGTAGTATAGTTTAGTATTACCAGAACGTGTGTTGTTGTCCCTGGGCATACTTTCACCTTGGGCCTAATTAGATTCATAGTAATTATTTCAAAGGGAAACCATAACAAGTAATGATACAAAAGAACTCCTAGAGTGTGGCGTAGCAGTTGTTATCGGACACTTATGGGCAGGATTCAGAGAACTTTTTTTATTTCTTTATGTATACTTAGCCAATAGAACCTCTGTAGAATTCACTCCTTAGACTTGGCCAAACCCATCGGGACACCCGAAGGATGGGAGAAACTATGTTTAATACCATTTTGTGGTGGGGTTGGGGGACAAGCAGCTGTTCTGTTACTTCTGCATAGCCTTTATTCACCTGGTATTATAAGATCATTTCCATTGAAAAATTGTGGAATATAATGTTAACCTCTGGACCTTCTGGGTACTCATATACTACTTTAGTAATATTTTCCCTTTCATATTTATAGGGTGCCTGTGTATTTTAAAAGAACATTTTAGATGGTGCCACCCAAGCTGGGCTGTAAATAGGGACGTGTGCCTCACTCATGATACTCTTCCTTCAAAGGCCAAGTGGCTGTAATTTGTCCTGGTCCTTAATACTGTCGCAGACAGCAGACCTTTGGCATGCCTCATGGAATAATTCCCCTATTCTATGAACTGACTAGACTAACTACCTTATCTGTTCCAGTCTCACCCCTTTTCTTTAATTTGGGTTACCCACTTGATGGAACTTTCCTGTAGGTAACTCCCATGTAGCCTCTCTTTGAGGTTCCATTTAGAAGATGCAGTATTGTACTTTTATTGGATTACAAGTGTCATGGGCAACACAGCGCACATCTGAATAGCCCTGAAAGTGTTGGGTTGTAGCCATTTGCTGATATAGTATACCAGATATAGCTTGTTTACAGTTCTCCAGTTCATACATTTGAATATATCAGTCGATCAGCATCAGGTACAGTAGCTTGTAATGTGTACCACCATTTACACTGCAAACAGACTAGCTACAGTGTGCAGTGCCCAGTAAGCCAGTAGTGTATTGGATAGTACTCAGAGCATTACATATGACTGTCTAGAGGGGTCTTTCTACTTCACTAAAGTGGTGGGGCTCCTACAGAAATACCTGTAACTATCTGTTGGCAGACCTGCAGCTGCAAAACAAAATGCGTATTTAAAATATTGCTTGGATGGATCTGGTCACCACTACCTCCACCAGAAAGTCTTTAAATCCAATAGCAGAAGTCAGTTAGAATTCAGTTCAATCCACATTTAAGCCACTCAGTCCTCAGAAGCAGACAATAAAACAGGTTACTTATTCTTCTCCAACTTAATCAAAAATTCTACAACCAATAAGGAAAATCATTTGAAATTGACTGAGGGGTCAGCAAAGGATAACGTGTGAATGTAAAGCAATAAGATAACATTATAATTGAATTACATCAATCACTCTGACTGTTACTGACTATATATGGAGAAAAGTAAACCCCTCCTATAACTGGACATAGCACTTGACCCTTACAATGCATATTCTGTGCAGATCCCAATCATTTTTTAAATATTAGTCTTACCAATACCTCTACTTAAATGAAGGACACAATTAATTTAAGACTGTTATCAGGGCCGGTCCTGGCTAGATTTGCGCCCTGGGC
>WMED01026003.1:0-10909 GCA_019650415.1 Pipa parva
TTTTGTATCAATATATTTTTTGGGTTAAAGCACCATGTGCATTTTCTCTGCGCTTCCCTCAGGCTGGAGTGGTTGACTAAGAGGATCTCATAATGTCTTAGACAGTAGGTTTTCAAACAGCTTGAACCATGATTAAGATCATTGCACAAACATAGTTTTCATATGTATCTTGCTCAAAAGGGTTCTTTTGAGTATGTTATTCCTTAGAACCATGTTTATGCTGTGTCCCTGTTGTATCTGATATTTTAATAAAGGTACAATAAACTTGGATGTTTTTAGCTGGGTCTTGGAGTTCCAGCATATATTGTTTTAGACTGTAGCATATTTGACAAAATCAGCCCCGGTGTATCTCTATAGGCAATTTGTAAAGATTTTTTAGAAAAATAAAAAGTCCCCCCAAGTGTGAGTATAAAATTCTTTAATTATTTGAATCACATTTGCTTCAATGTTTAACAATGAAATCCTTTCATTTCATGACAGTGTTCTACCCCTTCTATGCTGGCAATTACAGTGAGACATTTCTAACATCATTATGGATATTTCTCATTGACTTTTCGTACTTGAGTTCTATTTCATTGCTTTTTTTATTGCTTTGCAATGTGTTTTATTTCTTTCATTGTCCTCGTATTATTTTTTCATTGTTTTACTGCATCTTTCTTCTTGTCAGAAGTGATCTGGTTGAGTTGCAGTTTTTGTAAGACAATTGACTGTATTTTTTTGGGATGATGAGTTAGTAATGATATGTATGAAGTGTTTTGCACAGTCAATTTTTCTGGCTCTTAAGTAATCTTAATTACTTGCGTGAAAATCTGATATCAGTATTTTGCCTGATAGACTCAATTCTTATATATCTGTTATAAAGGGTAATTGAAAGCATTGTAAGGTTTAAACATTTTTAAAAACATTCTACTCATGCCTGGAAGTGGAATGGGGTCAGCAATTGAGCCCCTCTAAGTGAGGGACCCCTGCCCCCTGGATAAAGGTAGTGGGGGGTCTGGGGGTCAGGACTGACTCCTTTTGGAGATGGGGATGACGCCTACTATAAAGAGTCACTGGGGTAGGGAATAAGGGGAGGAGGAGGTCCATCTTCTAGATAGCTGCTTGTAGTATTAGCAATGACCTGACCTAGCCTAATGCTAGGTGGGGGGTGATGTTGTGGGGAGGAGTGGGGGTTACAAACTTACAACCATTCCTACTGTACTGCTATTATGTTATAATACAGTACTTTCAATCCTTCACATGGTCTGTGTAGAACTGTATGTCTTATTTCATGATCATAATCTCCTGACTTCTCCCACAGATGGTAAAGTTAACACATGTGGTCCATTAGGTACAAGAACTACAAAGTCCTCTCCACATACCTAACAAAAGCACATGTCAATTCACCTGGAGAAAAATGTGTTCTACTGTATCTAAGACATGCATAAGCTAATGGGGCACATCAGGAGCTGCATGTCTTGTACAAGCTATATTATTTCTTTTTTTAGATATAAAATAGCAGTCATATTTATTTGCAGTATATACCTTTTGGAGTTACTTTACATCTAATGGTGTGCTGGATGTTATATGGATGTTTCATCCATATAAAAAGTAACATAGTTTACATGAACACAAAAGACACAAGTCTACTCAGTTCAGCCTATTGTCCTGCAATGTTGATCCAGAGGCAAGTAAAACCCTCATAAGGCAAAAGCCAGTTATCCTCATCCTAAAAAAAAAAATAGATAGTTTCCTGACTTACAAAATATTAATTGGACTAATATTCTGGATGAGAGCAAAACACAACTTCAGTAGTTTAGTTTAGTAGCTAAAACTGATCCGTTTCCTACAACCATAATGCAGTTGGTTATAAATATTAATTTGAGTAACTTTTTTTACTTTTGCCTTTATCTGGGTGGAAGTGGCTATCCACCATTATGTTAGATCACTTATTTACTTGCCCCTGTAAATCAGATATAAACACAAATGCCTTAGTAAGCATAATGGGTAATCAGCAGACCTGGGAACTTGCAAATCAAACACCGTGGGGGTTAGTCTTCAAATTGTCCAGATTGTCACGTAAAGGTGTGATTTTGCCAGCTGAAGACAGTTACAATAGCCTGCCACTGTTGCAGTCGTGTCTTTATAATGAGAATATTGTTGCAGTTGCGACATTACTATGGAAATACTTTAAAAATTGTCGCGGTCATGACTTTACAATTGGAATATTGTTGCAGTCGCGGATTTGCTATGGAAATCCGCTGTTTGAGAATTCAGCAGTCGAATTTGGACTTTAGAGAATAATCCCTGAGTCTTTGCGGAAATCCTGAAGTTCTCCTGTCTGCTGTCTTTCCCCAAAGCTCCACCCTATCTTTGCCCTAAGCCAACCCTGTTCTGTCCCAAACCTCACCCTTTCTTCCCCCCTAGCCAATCAAATTCATCTTAACGTGCAAAACCCCAGCAACTTTGATACAAATTATGTTATTAAGAAAACCCCATCCTCCTGAAATAGTAGAAAGCTGGTCTGTGTGCCTTTGAGTAATGAGGATATAATCATAGTGAACAAGAATATGCAAATATTGAATTTTACATCCTCCAGAGCTGTATAGTGGAAACTGCCATAAATCTTACCCATGACTAGTACAAAGCCATGTAACTTAAGAAAAGCCTTTTCTAGAATTATCTTTCTCACCTATTATTTAAAATAAATATACATATTTTTATATCCTTTTTTTTTCCTTGTTGCAGGTTTGATCTTTGTAATGATACCACCGTAAAAGAGCAATGCAGGATTGACCCGCATTCTGATAGATATGACTGTGCCTTGCTGCTTTTAATAAATGGAATTTCTTTACTACAGTAAGTTTAATTTTGTGAAGAGTAAGTCATCATTCAAAAATATTATTAGAAATCACAGAATAAAATAAGAATGAGTTTAAACCATTTCTTATATGTATTGTATTTACATGTTTCTTTCTATTTGGCTTCCTACTAAAACTAGTGGTTTTGCTATGTTTGACACTTGGGTACCTTATTTATAGACAGTTCCAAGTAAGAGATATTAATTATATCTGGCATGTGTAGGGGTGAAATACTTTACAGGTTTTATATCCCTTTGTGCTGACATATTTTTGGAAATGGTGGGTTTGAAAAGCTCCTATTTAAGGCCAAAACATTATGTTTTAATTACTCAATAAACATTTTTGCTTTAATTGCTGAGTACTGTAAAGTACTTTTCTTGTATTTTTGGGCAGAGCTATCAGTACACACATTGGTGATATACCCTTTTATTTCCTGAGTGGTAGAATTTGCTGCCTTTTCTTTATGTTTTAAGCAATTTTTTTCCAGCCAACTAGCCACCCCCTTCCAAAAACTCACTTCCTGAAATCTCCCATTCATCAATCTAGCAACAAAGCGATAACACTTTTCATGTCCCACGGTCGCTATAGCTAGATTAAAAACTTATAAATTAAAAATTATTTAATATCATATCAAACCACTAATATAGTTTAAAGCTTACAATATCTGTGTTTGAAGCTATACTTTAGATTGATAATATTTACCATTAGCTAAAAAAAATTGACGCATGCTGTGCGAGCCACATGTTCTTTACAATCCTATAAAACTGAACTTGTTTTTCAGACATTTTTAGATATTTATAATGTTATTGAGAATCATAGCTGTGGATATTGGCATATGTCTGCTGTATCATAAAAATATATATTTTTTCTGTTGAGGAGCATTGCTCCCTACCGCCTAAATGAAGCTATGCAACTCTAAATGATAATATAATATTTTGTTAATATTATCTGATCTTAAGTCCTTTAACTTCAGATAGGCACATACATCCCTTTTTCTGTATGTTTAATCAGCCTTATACTGTATAGTCACTCAACCATATCAATTATTAACACTTTTGTATTGACATTTTATTCTTGTGTGCAGTGATCCTTTAGAAATGTATCATACATTGTATTTTAATGCATGGGTCTTTCATTTTCAAAGCAAAAGGATGTTTTTGTTGACAACCCACACCAAACAGACTTACCCCTGTGTTCTTAATAGGTTAAATTTTCAGTTTGAACTTCAGTCAAAGTTGAGGAGTTAATTGAATCTTCACCAATTTATTCACTGCTAGAGTTCAGTGATCATGAGGATTCTGCTGACAACTTTTCATTCTCCAGCTATAAATAGCTAAATGTCATTTTCTATGTGGGCATTAACATAAATCACACAATTTATCCATTCCCATGAACCTACTTTATACTCCAGGGAGAAGTGAGTTTGGCTACAGGTTTTCAGTGATGAAGAAAAATACTAGCATCTGTTAACTTTTAATTAATTGTATTTGGAACCTGGGAAAATGTAAACCATATGGCATTTTAACCTGTGCTTTAGGATATTATGATGTCAAGTGTTTTATTTATGTCACAGAATATATATACAATGGTTGTACTGAACAATACCTTGGGGAAAGGTGTATTTGAATATTCCTTAATTAAAATATTTAACATGGCACCAGTATGCCATTGCTGTAATGTAACTGCTGTATTAGGTTGGACCTAATAACACTGCAGTAGATTTCATTGGGTTACAAAAACAAGTTATATTTTCCTGCCCTTTCACACTCTCAATCATTTTACAGTACCTAAAGGTGTATTATAGGAATTTATTTAGTAGCTTTATATTGTTTTCCTGCTCTTTTCACTTACAACTAAGGGCCTCATTGACTAAAGAGCGTACTCACCTGTAGAATTCACCTCGCTACAATATGGGGGTTATTCACTAAGGTGCGAATTCGCAACAGCAGATTCCCATAGCAAATCCGTGACAATTTCCCCATTGTAAAGTCGTGACAATTTTTTAATGTTAAGATTGTGACAATTTTCCCATAATAAAGTTGCGACTGAAACAATGTTCTCATTATAATGACGCGACTGTGACAGCAGCAGACTATTGCGACTGTCTTTATTTGGCAAATTTGCACCTATACGCAATAATTCGGACTTTAGTGAATAACCCCCTTAAGAGTCACATCACCAAAATAGTCACAAATTCACTTCTCATTATTGACTAAGCTGCAACTAGTCTTCCCGAACAAGCAGACAATGGTGATCATTGTCAGATGCACACTGTGGCTTAGTCAGTTGGATAGAAGTAGGATGCACAGCCCTTGCCATCAGTCCCCTAATTTGCCAGTGGCAAAGTCAAATGGATGAATTCCGAGCAATAGACCTAATTGCACTAGTTCCTTTGACACACTCCTCCGCTTAGTCAATAGTAGAAGTACCTGTGCACCTACATGCAAAGTGATGTGAAGAGCTCCGTAAGTTTGTGATTATCATAAATGCTGAAATTGGTTGCCACTTCATAAAGTTTAGTCAATAAGAAAACATGAGGAAGTGACAGATAGATTTGAATTCATAGTTATACGTGACTATTCGGCCTTTAGTCAAAGGAGTCCTAAGCCTTCTTTCTTTTTATTTTCCAAGAATATTAAACATATATAGCATATTATATAGCATATTATATAGCATATTATATAGCATGTTATATAGCATATTATATAGCATATGCAAATACTCATACTATGAATTGATTGTTTTCCTAAATTTTATACAGGAGATTGTACCTCTATTAATTATCACTGCTTCTTTGTTTTAATTAAAATTATGTACTTCAGCGTTACCATGTTTCAGAATTTGCATGAATTTAATGCCTAAATTTCCCATGATGCAATGCAAGGTATTTAGTCCTATTATCTGTTGTCGACAGAATCCATCATTGACAGATTCTTTTGTCATTATATCACAGAAAATTCTTGTTTGTGTTAATCTAATAGTGTTTTAGAACATGCATGGCTACAAATGACAACATCTTATATAATGACAATCCTGAAAATCAACACAAACATTACAATAAACAGAAATACACACCTTCAGCTCTGTAATATTCCAAAATGGTTCATTTCCTTTTCTTTGACTTGTCGTATTTATGGAAACTAACAAAAAACTATTTTTCTCTCAGATTGGAAAAGAACACATTGTCCCATTTTTTTCTATTAATGCAAAAAAGCAGAATTTACATTTTGACAAAGCAACAAGAAAATAAGTCAACAGTCCTTTATAATAGAAAAGAAAACAAGCAAAATATTCTTAATTGTAATTCTTTGTGCTAGTGCCTGCAGTCTGTGCTATCCATATTAGTCAGTTGCCTAGGAAAGAAACCTCATAGTCACACGATAACAATCATACATTAAAGTGGATGCCAAATAAACAGCATACATACCTTAGTATATCAAATGCAAGCAGGACATTCAAAAAATGTGAAGCTGAGTATTGGTCTATTCCAGTGACAGTGAACCTTTTCGGCACTGAGTGCGTCATCACTCCTGCATCAGGGAAGGAGTGCTCCCCAGTGAGTGAGTGCTCCTTCAGTGTAGGCCATGGATAAAATCTGAAAACTGTAAGGTCTGGTCTGTGGCCTGCACTGAAGGCAGGGGTGGTGACAGTGCGTGTGCCTCTCTGGTGCCATAAGTTCACAATTTTTTGGTCTATACCAAATAACTGGGTTCGTCTTAATGGTTTGGAAAACAAAAGGGGTGGATGGGTTCGCTCAATCCCCAGTAGTAGCAGTCAAACAATTGGGTGCTCGAGTCGCCAACAAATAGATTTAGGTAAGAAGAACCGGCACTCCAAGGGTTAAAAACAAAAAACTTTAATTCATTGCTTTTAAAATCAGGCTGTTACAAAAACGGTTAAAAAAGTCAGAGTCAGAGTCAGAGGGGTGCTCTGACTTTGACTTTTTTAACCGTTTTTGTAACAGCCTGATTTTAAAAGCAATGGATTAAAGTTTTTTATTTTTAACCCTTGGAGTGCCGGTTTTTCTTACCTCCGTCTTAATGGTATTCAATATAAACTTGTACCTTGCATTGATTCCTCAAATCTCTATTGTATTATAGGTTTTGGGATGCCTAAATTAAGCAAAAAATAATAATTATGATTTCCTTATTATATACTAGTGCTGACTATTTTGAAAACGCCAGCTTTGTATTTTGTCTGTCACTCATATTCTCATCTCTAAGGTATCACGCTCATCCATTTATTATTATACACACCGTTCTCTCATCTGTCAACCCTAATAAGGGGTTTATTGACTAAAGTCCTAAGTGTCACTTAAAGGTGTGAATTTGCCAATTCCAAATATTCATATATTATTCAGCAAACTCTGAGAATTCACCAGCTAATGACAGCTGTACACTACACAATGGACTCCTACCATCACAAACAGGACTTTACTATGAGAATATTGTCATGGTCATGGATTTTCTATGGGAATCTTGTTGTTTAGTCAATAAGGAGTAGGGAATCAGGGTGTAGCCATCCAAAGTGATGAGAATTCACTTCAACAATCAAATTCTCACTTTAGTCAATAAACCCCTAAATCTCTTTCACAAGGTTTTAAACAAGAGCTGGATTATGATTCTGGCAGTCTGAGCTTGCGAGCAGATACAGCTAGGGAGTAAGGTATTAGGAAAAATAGAAGTATAGAAAAATGGTATACAGATCACTTCAACTAAAGGGGTAATTCAGCAAGGTGCAAACTCACCTTGCGATGCTTCGATTCACCTCGCCAAAATGGTTATGTGCTGGCTTCTCTCCTATACGCGCACATCAGTGAATGCTTTAAAGGTACTTTGTCTCACCTCACAACCACTCGAGTCGCCTCGCGAGACTGGAATACCTTTAAAGTGTTCGCTGATGTGCGCGTGTAGGAGAGAAGCCAGCACATAACCATTTTGGCGAGGTGAATCGAAGCAACACAAGGTGAGTTCGCACCTTGCTGAATTAACCCCCTTATAAGACTTCTCATTCCCAATCCAAGCTTTGAAAAGTTTTGCCAGCTGCATCTCTACAGAAAGAAATGGTAGAAGCAAACAAGATCTGGTGGGAAAACTGACAAGGTAGGAGGGGCAAATATCATCAGATGCCTTCAGTACAAAGACTGAGCAAACCAAACTATACCTGCAAAATTGAATGTGTTTTGTCCCCCCTGTTCTGCCATAGTATCAGTGGTGCAAGTGGAAGGTGGGGAGCCAAGTGCTGGTCAGAAAGGAAGCAAAGGAAAAGCAGTGCATATGAAGTAACTACAGCGCTTCCATTCACAAGTCGTTTTATGACGTACATTACTTTCCCATCCTATTGTTCATTTTAAAAACAAAAAAAGGGATTCAAAAAAACAGACTGAATTGTTCCTTTAAGCCATTGTGGACTATTTACGATTATTTCAATAAGAATTGCTATCTTGTGCATCATCTTGTCTGCATTTGTTTTTGATACGCCAAGCTGAAGATATTTAATACATTGTACATTTGACTTTTCTAACATTTAGAAATCTTTAGCAATCTGTTTTTCATTATGTATTTGGGCGAAGTCTAATTTTCTTTTTCCAAATGTTATCAGCATTTTTCATGTTCTCCTACTTCAATTTGACTTTATCTTTGCTTATGTATTATTCTGAACAGAAGAGCGAACGCATAGAAGCAGAATGAAAATTCGGGGTAATTTGTGTTTATTTCTTAGTGATTTTTAAATTATTTTAAGGATAAAAGTTATCTATAAGTCATATTTGTCTACAACTCTTCATTACTGAGCAAAATTGTGTTTATAAAAGACTGGTAAATCTGTACTTACAATTGGAAAGGTCTTTGCTTGAAGGGAATTTATTCACAACTGTTGATGTTATTTAAAATTTAGATTAATTGAGATGGGGGGTGGACATAACTAGAAGAGACCAAAGATGATCAGTTAGGGCTGTGCATGCCAGAAAGAGAGAGTTGAGAATCTCTTAGGAGAAACCCAAAGGTCATCTCTAGGAGATTCTCCAGTAGAGATAATGCCCTAGTGTGAGATAAGAATAGCTTGAAATGTATAACCCTAGTAAGCCGCAGTTAATTATATTAATGGTAATTAGGCACTACTTCCTGGTGGAGGTTGAGGTAGATTTAAAGTCCATGTCTGATAACCTGGGAAGCAGGCATTGTATGTAAAATGTGACTGAAATGTGATGCCAATCTCTGTAGAACGCTTTGTTTATAAGAACTATGTCGTTTTGAGTCTGTCTTGCAAACTGGGGGTGATGTGTTGTAAACATGCTGAATGGATATATTACTTTTGCAATGCATTAATATACATGTCCATGTACCTGTCATTGAAAAAAAGGAAGGTAACATTAACTGTTACTAGAAGCAGAACTTTGATAATCTAAAACCAATAGGTTTTGTAATGTTTCACTGCTTAATGTTGTTATAATGGACAACTGATTATTGTATAGAACTGAAAAATCAGGTTTGCAGTGCAGCTAATACACTGACCTACAAACCCAGTGGATTGATCTATAAAGTAGTCTGTAAGTAAAGGTAACCCCCCCCCCCAGTCCAATGCTGGACCTATTTAGATGTTTAGATTATTACATGTCTATTGAATACTTGTTTCTGGCATCTAACGCTTTTCTTTGGTACGAATATTTTCATTAAATTACAGAATTTTAACAATATTCCCTCAAACATCCGCCAAGCATGACTATTCATCACTGAAAACTGTTGAAATTCTAACACTAATTGATTAAGTATGCAAAACAGTTACTTTGTAAATCTAATTACAGACAAGATGGTCATATTTTGAATACCTAATACCAATGTGTGTTTAAGTATTCCCTTGCAAAAATACAAACCAGAGAACAAAAAAAAATCCACTTGTTTAAAACATTAGGTGGTATTATCTCAGTGGTGTGCTGCAGTTATTAACAGCAGTGTTAATAATTCTAGAAACTGAAGATCTTACTTTTCTTTATTTTGTTTAAAAGTCCAAATAAATCCAGTCAGGTACAGGAGAATTTGAAAAAATGCCATTGTAAAAAAGTATTACTTGAAAATAAATGTGTATATTTGCAATATTAATGTAGCCCTAATTGCCTGTAGGGTTCTTTGGCCTATATTCTACTCGGTACAGGGGGTACAATGGAAAACTGATTATTGAGAAACATTGAAAAGGCAGGTTTAGAAATAATTCACTGACATAAAAACCCTGTGGATTGACCCATAAAAGATTTAAACTGTCAAAAAAGGAATGAATTTTAAAGGTGAAAACTACAGGTAGGAGACAAAATAAGCTAAGACCCAGCATCTCAAAAGGTTGTCTTCTACTAGCAGAATGTGCAACTGAGCCTCTATGACCCACTTAAATCTGAAAATTTCCAGAAAAATTAAAAGGATCGCACTATCCCTTTAAGAATAATAAAAGCAAATATAGTTAGCATGCCCATTTATCTTTAACTTTCAAAAATTACAAGATACACTCACATACAGAGTCTTGTTCACTAGCTTTCAGAAAACCTCAAAAACATGCTGCTATGTGCTTGAAATTTTACTTCCAAATGTCTTACTGAATAGCTGAACAAACTAACTACCACACCACAGACTACCCTTGTGTTTTTGAGGTTCTCTGAAAGTTGGTGAACAAGACTATGTTACCAGGTGTTCAAACACTAGAATAGTGGTTCACAATATATTAATTTGTTGATGATGTTTTATCTGTTCAGTCAAAGCTGACTTTCGGTCATTTTATGAATCATCGTTCTCCATGTTTTCCTATTTTTGACTGCTTCTTCTAGTTCTTTCATGAGCATATTTGTATCTGATTGTGGCTATCCAGCATGTTCTTTGGCTCCCTCTTCTTCTTGTCTTACTGACTCTGCTGAGCATAAATGTTGTTTTGTGTACCTTTGTCTGTATCCTGACTTCCTGGTTTCTGACTCCTGGCATGTTTTGGACTAAGCTCCTGCCTCCCGATTCTGATTCTGTGTTCTCCAATCTGTTACTGACCCGGCTTGTACGACAACTCTTTCCTTCTTACTTCCATCGAGTAATGTT
>WMED01026004.1:0-10909 GCA_019650415.1 Pipa parva
TAATAATTTACATTGTAATTTATATATGATGAATTCCACAAATCAGAGTAAATTTAAAAAATCAAAAAAAAAAAAAATCAAAGCAAAACCAATTGAGTTTCTCAAAAGACCAGATTGTGCGTTTACGTCCCCCTTGGAGCAAGCCCTCCACAAGATAATTCTCATAAAACATTCAACGGGTCATTCATCAAAGTATGGATTCAACAGGGTTTGCAAAATAGCCTCTCTTTTTGCTTTGAAAGACGCAAATTTGCTACTCCTTATTGCGCTAAAATAGCCAATGGCGACAGACGCACTTTGATGCCTACTCTGTCATATTCAGTAGCGGAAGCATAGTGATGTGAATTTGATTAAGCAAAGGATTAAGGGGGTAATTCAGCAATGTGCGAAGTGAGCTCCGAATTCTTCGCATCACTTCGCACATGGTGTTATGCGCTCGCTGATGTCATGCACGCGAACATCAGCGAACGCTTTAAAGGGATTCCAGTCTCAGCGAGGCAACTGGTCTCGCCAAGACTGGAATCCCTTTAGAGCGTTCAGACATCAGCGAGCGCATAACAGTCTGTGCGAAGTGATGTGAAGGATCAGGAGCTCACTTCGCACATTGCTGAATTACCCCCTAAGGGTTAAGATACTATTTATAGGTAGGATTGATTATTAGGAAGGACATTGTCACCCCATTTTGTCACATTTTGATCAGATGAGATATCTAATTGATATTAATTTGACCTCTCACTAACTGGTCAAATGAATGGTTATAGATTAAAGGGGAACTGCACATTCATTGTTATATATATTTTTCTATTCTAATATTTAGCCCTGATATAAAATTTTCTAATATATAGTTATTTAACTCCTGCATTTCCAGGCAGTGCTTAGCTACAAAAGTAAAATAACATATCATTGTATTTTTTTTAATATGATGCAAGTGCGGCATGGTTTGAAAAGCAAAGCGCTTGCTATAGTGTTGTTAGAGCGTACCTAGGCATATGTGATATAGACGTATTAACAACTCAGAAGGTGGAAGCTCTTTTGACTGCTTTGGGGGATGTGGCTAATCACAGGCTGTCCTTTCACTAGCAGATTTGTGATTAGCAGGATAAGCAGGGAGGGATAGATCCCCTTTAGTCATGTTTCATTCATTTAAATGTGTGCATGAATGAAAGGCATACTCTCATCAAATAGTTTCCCCAGTTTTAAAATGAATCTCATTCAGTTTTTAAACAAATGTAAAGTTAATGCAGTTTAAAACTCTATTGTGTTATGAACCCCTAAGGGGGTAATTCATCAAGCAGTGAAGTGAGCTACGATGCGTTCGGCTCACTTCGCTAATAGTAGTATGCGCATGCTGTCCTGCGCGCGGACATCAGCATGCGCATTAAAGGGATTTCCGTCTCGGTGAGGCAACTCTTTTGTTCTTGCCGAGACGGGAATCCCTTTAATGCGCATGCTGATGTCCGCGCACAGGACATCAGCATGCGCATACTACTATTAGCAAAGTGAGCTGAACGCATCGTAGCTCACTTCGCTGCTTGATGAATTACCCCCTAAATGTGTTGTGTTGTAGCTGGAAGAACAGCTACTACTAAATGGTGAAAAATAGTGCTACAAATGATCAAAAATCAAGCAACGCACAACCCCTTGTACTGCGTTGTTTGAAAGATTTCTCCTCTTTGTACCTGATGTGTCTGCTCTCCTACACAGACACTATTATGTTCCATGAAGCAGATAAAGTATCAAGCAACACAGCAAATCTAAACAAGCTTTTAAACACCAATGTGGTGTTACCCCCATGTGGATTGTACTAATCAGTTTTTGCATTGTCACTTGCAATAGCTCCTTTTTTACCATTTAGTATGCAGTAAATGTAAATGCCCGTGTGTACATAGCCTTTTAGAGGTTCTCCACCTTTAACCACTCGTTGTTATTTTCTAAAGCTGGTGCTACAGTGACCACATAGGTCAGGGGTCGGCAACCTTTTGGGCTGAGAGAGCCATATACGTGCGGCTCTCAGCCCTTTTGAATCCGTGACGTCAGCGGCTCCAGATTGGCTAGCAACCCGGAAGCGCGGTGATGTCAGTGGCTCCGGATTGGCTAGCTTAGTCTCTCTACAGCACTTGCCGGCTATTAGCAGGCAGACTGTACCGAGCGGTGCTTGCATGTGAGCACCGCTCGTGACTATCAAAGAGCCAGACGTATCCATCAAAAGATCCACATTTGGCTCCAGAGCCATAGGTTGCCAACCCCTGACATAAGTCACTGACAACATTGCAAGGCACTCAGTTTTGATTGGCTGCTAACAATGTTAATCATTGTTTTATCCGCTAGCTAAAGGGGGACAGAAGATAACATCAGGTGGCAGCCAGGTAAACTACCATGTACTGTGTCAAAATCTAGTCCATGGTCACATGAGCCATTGTTTGTAACTTCTTTTTGAATTTTTGCAAGTGACAAAATGTATACATGCATAAATAACTGCACATGCAAGCTGCACCCGATGTAACTCTATGGCATGTCTTATCTCTCCAATTCCAATAAAGGGGAAGTCTCCTGCATACTACTTGTCAAATTTCAGAGTCGCTGTCAGAGTTGTACATAACTAGCTGTGAGTGACAATGGGAGATGGACAGTTAGGATCTTTTACTTCTAACAAATGATCAGTATCTTAGCTTTGCTAATAGCATATATTAATAAAACTGTTTCTAGCGATCCTTCCATATTATATCAGCTATATATCATGACAGTTCCCCTTTAAAATCTGTTCATTCCTCTTCACCCTCTAGTATAGTAAATGTAATCAAAAAATACTTGTGTCCTAGGTTAGATTGGGGCAACACTGTTGATTTAAATTGCTGCCATTTTACTGCTAAAGAGCGATGATCCATATTTGAACCTTGTCTCACTCTTTAATAGGGGAAATGCAAGTCAAAATGTTGGCAACTTACTCAACGGATTGCTGCTTGCAGTGTTCTCTCGGCATTCTGGGAAAGAATTTGCTAATTTGTTTCTGCACCTTTGACAGATAATCCAACCGAGCGGGGTTGGGTTCAGGAGTGGATTTTTACACTTTTCCTGCTTTGGAGAAAGTGCAGCAATTTAAATCCTCAGTGTAATCCCAGCATGAAGATTTTTGGCTCTGTGTGAGACACTATCTAGAATCTCTTTCATCAAGGGATGTGGGATATGAGGACAGTTTCATGAACATTAAGAAATAATATCCTATGTAAGCACAAAAACTACACTAAATAGCTTATTTAAAAAAAAAAAAACAGCACTTTTATACTACCTACCAAATTATTTAAGGTGCAAAGTATTTTATGCATTACAGCATCCTTTTAAATTGGAAGTTGTGCGCAATTTCCTATCCGGTTATTTTAAGATTCCAGAACACCGAAATATTTTCTTTTGTTGACAAAAACCCGTCGGCTTTTAACATCCTTTGCGAAAAAGTTTTAATCAAGTATTATTGCAACATGCGAGCTTTTACATTTCACTATGGTTAATACCGCAAGCAGAAAAAAAAACCCAGAAATCATTACGGAAATCATTATCGCCTTGGAATCGACAGCTCCTTTGTACGGAGAATCTTCATAAACTGGTCTGCAGGCAAGTTTAATAAATGAACTGGTCGGAATTATTCATAACTGAAAATTATACAGGTTATTTTAATTTTTCATGGTTGAGCTCCCTAATGTCATGTCAGATGAGAGGCTAGGAAGGAGCTGTGTTCTTGGTTGGAAGTTACTCAGATCTGAAGAATAATGTACATTAAACAGAAAAAAAAAAAATGTTCAGATACAAGACATAGGGGAGAGAACAGGAAACCAACTGCATTCTGAAAATTTTTGGTCAAGGTCACATTCTAATATCTAAAGTAGCGTATTTTACTGTGGCTGCAGGCGGATCTGGAAACACAATTACAGCCTGCTACACAAAACGGAGTCTGCTCACTTCAACTCGCCATATATAGTAAGATTATTTTTCAAAAGATTCAAACAATGTCAATAACCTTATAATGCATCTTAAGGCTGGGGCCTTACCAATTGTCATCCTCGTTTGTTTGGAGCAAAAAGAAGGAAACCGAATAACTGCTCAATCCCAATAAGTCAAGGGAGGGTGCCAGGATACCAACGCTTTAAAGTATGTAGAAAAATTTCATAGAAAAATCCGGCACTCCAATGGTAAAGAAACGACCTTTAATAGAACTCCATTAAAACAGCAATGTCAGGCCTACGCGTTTCGCGCTTCGGCGCTTAATCATGGCAGTTCGTTTCTTTACCATTGGAGTGCCGGATTTTTCTATGAAATTTTTCTACATATCCTCGTTTGTTTTTTTTTTTTAATGGAAACATTCGGAAAATTCGCGCCGATCTAAAACTACTGAAAATGCCATACTAGCGATAGAAATGTATGATTTCTCACTATAACACTGCCTGCTGTTTTGTTTTAGCGGTGGGAAACACTTTTGAGAAACATATAACACAAAAGGCAGGTAGACGAGAGAGAAAAGCAGTGAGGTCACAAACCAGCGTCTTTTCTGGAATTTTTACCAGGTACTAATATGGAGGAATTGTTGCATCATGGCCAAAATTGCACTAAACATTCACCAGTGGAAAATTCACCAGTTGGCGACATTATTTTTTTTTCCTCAGCTCCAAGATGTACGTGTTAAAGAGACGACGGTTAATGTTTTAAATTGCTGCCTTTTTTTTTTTTTTGTCACGTGCTTATTGTAAAAAAATAAATAAAAAAAGCACCCATGTGTAAACCAGGAACAGTATAGTAGAAACGGCATTGTTTTTGGAATTGGTAACAAAACATTCAAAAATAGCTTTAGGCTATATGGTTGTGTCAAAAGTGTTTTCATGGCCTTTCGGTAAACATCAGTCCAAAATTTTTGATTTGTTTAAAAATTATTTTACATTTATTTTTCAAAATGTTAGAGAATGAATTAAACAAAACATTTGTTACTTTTAGCTTTTAGTAATAGAATATGGTTCTTTGCGCCATCCGAAGTGTACCGTTATTTGCCACTATAGTTGAATCTCATACTAAAAATTGCACCGATGGTGTAAACAGGAGTAAAAATGTTGCCTTATTGGAAAAGCCTTAACAACTGCCATTTTCTCCCTAGCAGCAACAGTGCCACCAGCTGTATCAGACCTGGGTAAATTACGGTCCGTGGGTCGCATCCGGCCCTCCATACTTCCAAGACCGGCCCGCGGCAAGAAGTAAAAATGGGGAGGGGTGGCCAACCGCCGTAGGCATCAGCATGCTAGACACTCCCCCCGGCCCTCTGAAGCCACCCAGGCCATTCATACAGCCCGATGGCAAAAATAATTGCCCACCCCTGAGCCATGATGGGCTGCAAACAAAACCAAAATATGTTTTAATTCTAGCATCTGCAAGTGGAAGTATAGCCCTACTGGGGAAGGCTAGGATTCTGGATCCTGGACCCACCTCCTAATTCCCGAATCTGGAGATGATCAGTTTTTTTTCTGTTAAATATTTCACTAGTATTGATGTTGATATTACTGAAGCTGGTGTAGAGATTAATATAAAATTGAGGAGGGCATAAGGTCATTTAAGATAGCTGTGCGTGGAGATGAGATTTAAATGATTGCTTTGCTAGTATGACATTTTAATTTACTATGTTATAATTCCATTTTATGTATTACATTTGTTTAAATAGACTCTGACTCTGACGTAAATGACATGTTTGGATTGTTCTGGAGCTAGAGCCCATAAGGGAACTTTATCTCGCTATAAAGATATGGTTTGGAATAGTAACAGTGCCAAACAGCATGTAATTCTATGGTGTGTAAGGCCAGGGACACACTGGCTGCTTGGTAGAAGAGGAAATAGTACCCATTATTCCCTGTGGGATAATCCACACTGGCTATTTTTTTTTTTTTTTTTTTGCACAATAGACAGTAAAGAGCATAATTAAAATAGTTTGACTACAAACTATGACTTTTATTTTCTGAGTCAGATGGGCAGGGATAAATGATGATTGACATTATAGCTCCTCCAATCAGATCCCTTAAATCATGATCTAGCAGGGATCTGATTGGAGGAGCTATAATGTCAATCATCATTACCCAACCCAGGGACTAATGGGAATACAGTACTCCTCTTGCTGTGTACCTTTGTGACACTTGGTTTAAAGATGTGCAACTTTTATACTTATTTTTAGCATTGTCTAGAGATGAACAAACTTAGAAATAAATTGACTTTAAACGTACCCTGCAAGGCATCTTAGTTTGTATTGCAGTTTTTTGGCACCTTTATTTTCTTTATATAAGAAAAGGTAAGACTGGGGAAGGTTATGTTCCCCTGTAAAGAGCTAGCACTTGGTTTGACCTTGGTTTCTTCTGTTTTGTGCAGTGGGAATCTACAATTATCATTTGTTGGTATCACCCTCTCCTTGACACTGACCAGACACAAATCCTCTGACACAGAATGAACTTTATCAGATCCTGCTACTGAATGTTATAATCCCCAAGGAGACTAGAAAATCTGACTGATTCCTATCTACAAGCTAACCCCGTCTAAATCATGGAAAAGCTATTCAAATACAACGGCTTGTGTGTGTGTTTCTTTCCAAAGCGTTGGGCATGTGCTGAATTTAAAAGGGGAAACGATTGTGACTAATTCGGGATGGAATCATTTACAATTTGTAACTTCTCTAACTTTGCAAAGATTGTTAGTTTCTGCAATGCGATGAATTCACTCACAGTTCACGATATGATGCCAATCGAGCATTTTATATACCACTTGGCATCTCTTTGCAGCAAATGCAACAGCGCTTCCTTTATTTGTCATGTGTCAAAATGACCATGTACCCAAGGTATGCTGGCATGAATATGTGGATTTCAATTGGAAATGGAAAATAGGGGGGGTCTTACAGCAAGGGTTCCTGTTAGTTTCTTGGCCTACGTTTCATTCAAAAGGCTTAGATGTAGGGGTGGGCGATTAATGCCAAAAAACGATATCTCGATATTATGCTTAATATCGATAACGATAATGGATGATAGTAACAATCAAAAAAAAAAAATGAGAAAGAGCAGTTCAATACGTACCTGTTGCTTCACTGTTCACTGCCCTGCTCCCAGCTCCTCCCAAGTGTGCGGCTAAGAAGTTGAGGGTCTCCGTTGGCTGCTTTCTCCCCACCTCCCGGAAGCCCCACAGGCGCCGCACGAACACAGAGCCACATGGGCAACGCACGATAACCAGATATTGCCGTCTTGCAATATCGGTACAACCCTGTGTGCGATAGTATCGTGAACGATACATATCGCACACCCCTACTTAGATGCCTATTGTCATTATAGAAAGATAGTAATGGTGACTGTCTACTATAAGCAGATCTTTGTGAAGACATGACTTAGTCACAATTCGCCTGCTAATGATGAATTTTCAATAGTTTGCTCCATCGGTCTGACAATATGCAGTTTAGTGAATAAGCAGAATTGGCTTCACTACAGTACGGGCGAATTGTTGCATAGTGTGGCAAACTCCGTTTGAGAGTCAAATTAATTCTTGGATAATGTGCCCCTGAGACTTTTGGCATACTCTCCAGGGATCTACATTATAATTTCTGTTGGTTCTGGGAGAGTTGCACACAGCTACTATTTTTGCTCCAAAAAAATTCATGTAATGTAACCTGCTGCTTTTAAATCTGGGAAATAATTTTTTTTTTTTTTGCTCAGATCAAGGGGACAGTGTTTCAGTCCATTCATTAGATTTTCTGTCTGCAGCCGGTTGAAAAGAAAACAAGATTATGGAGTTCATTTTTCCATGTAATTATTGCACTTTGAGAAACCTGGAAGGTTCTGCTTATTGTCTAAATGGGGTAGGCAGACAGCGGCACATTTTAAAGTTATCTTTGACATCCAAATACTATTTTGCTGTTTTGTAAGAAAGCAGACTTGGGTAGGAATCTGTTACGGGGGCTGTCGGATTAAGCAGAGAGTTGTAGTTCAAAAACAGATTGAAGTTGTAGGGGTTTTTTTTTTTGTTTTTTTTGTTTTCGTTTTATTAAAGTAATGAAATGACACAAATTTAGGTCATAGGATAAAAGGTATTAAGTAGTTGTTTAAGGGATCACTAACACTAAAAACAAGTAGTATATAATAGCCTGTATGCATAATACATAGTTAGTGCATGCACAGAAATTCTGCATCATTTTCAAAAGTTTGATATTTGTGGGGGGAATTCAGCATTGTGCGAAGTGAGCCGAAGGATTCGGAGCTCACTTCGCACAATGCTGAATTCCGCCCTGTATGTTTTAGGATCTTTGCTTCACTCTGTAGTTCCACATTCCAAGGGACAGTCCTGTTGTTGGGATCCTACCCCCAAGTCTTGGCCCCCCTTTCCTTCCCCTTATTTTTCATTGAAAAAAATGTCTACAATCGAGTACGTTTTTCCTCCTCATCAGATATAACGATGAACCTTTACGAACAGGTTTGTCCTTTACATTTGTGAACAGAAAATCTGCTTCCCACTTTTCTAGCTTCTGTTTTCCACCTTTCACTTGGGCATTTTTTGGAGAGGGGACCCGGTGTGACTGGTAGCATGAGGTCACTAATTAATGTCAACAGAGGAGATTGGTGGTGTTTGGCCCTGATTGATGTGCCAACGCACACCAGCAGAGCATCCTGGGATTTGTAGCATTTAGCAGTGCATGCGCCATCTACTGGGGGGCCAGCTCTAGTAGACATTTGATGTTTTCTTGCGGGGCCAGGTTTGGCCCCTGAGCTACGGGATAGAGTTTGACACCCCTGGACTAGATAAATGTTTGTTAATGCAACAAATACCTAATTTTGCAGTCATAAACCAGTTAATAAAAACACAGCGAAAATAAACAAGACTTTCGCCCCGTAGACAGTAATGAGCTATCCTATCAAACAAAGCGAAAACAAATGATAGCATGACGAGGTCAAAGCACAGAGTCACATGCTGATCAGCTCCACTTTTATTTATTGTTTATATTTTTATGGAAGCAGCAGAGCGATGCATGGGGGCATGCAGGCAAAGGGGGGGTAGATAGTTCATTCAGGATGTAAGCACTTTGTCCAGTGTGACAATGCTAAAGGCATCTATAAATGCTTACCCAGAACAGAGGCCTCTGGGAGACCATGTAACAAGCACACATTACTTTCAAGCACATCATAGCTACTGTTTACTGTAGAAAATCAGAACCTAATCAGTAGGAGGATTTCTATTGTCAAAACAAGCGATGTATCACGTGAGGCCCTTTCACAACGCTTTTTAAAGAATGGAAGCTGATTATTTAACCTGCCTGACTGAGTATAGAGATTAAAACACAGGGAACTGAAGCACAAATAAAAATAATTAAAAAAAAAAAAAGGAACAATTTATTAGGTTCAACATTTTTAAAAGTTGAGGATAAATGCTAAACTGTATTTGCACAAAGCATTAAAATAAATGTGAATTTTTCCTAATGATTTTATAGAGCTGCACCATACATGGTTTTAGCTGACATCTGACCTTTCTTCTTTCTAAATCTGAAACGTGATTACGGTAACACATCTGAATGCCTAACTTCCCTAGGTTTAGCATGTTAGCGACACACTCTGCGGATTGTATTTAGTCCCTAGGGTGGCGACACTTAACCTCACTTATAAGGCAAAATAGATTGTTAGCAGCAAAATTATTGCAGAATTTATGTAACGTGCCAGACGTCTCCGACCGGCCTGCGCGAAGATGTAAAAACAGGGGGGCGTGGCCAACTTGCCATAGACGTCAGCACGCTAGACACTCCCCCGGCCCTCTGAAACCCTCCAGGCCATTCACACGGTTTGATGATGAAAATAATTGCCCACCCCTGACCTAGTAGTTTATTGCAGTGGTGACTACAACAACACAAGTTATCTTTTTTTTTTACCAATACAGGTAGTCCTCGACTTACGACGTTGATCCATTCTTAAGCGGCGGCGTAAACCGAGGACTAACTGTAGTTATTTAATTTTCATACATGTTTAGCATCATTGCTACAACTTGTAGCTCAATAGAACTATTCAAAAACAATAAAATGTAATTAACGATAAAACAATAATAAATTGGCAATTGTACATTTAAGTCATGTATTTTCCAAGTAAATAATAAACATTTGAATCATTTGATTGGCGTCTTGCGTTTTTTCTAAACCTCTTTTTCCCCTTTCTACTGCTATTTTATCTAGTTTACTTTTATTTGAGTTCTTTTATTTTATTTTTATCTGGTCAAATTTGGTAACGCAAGTCATTTTACGTCATAGGCCACTGCTTGTGACTGCTCTGAGTCCTGGCGTAATTATAATAGTCACAGTGTTAGTATACTACCTTACATTATGATGTGGTTTCTGCTGTATAGAGATTTTAACCACACAATGTAAAAATGCTATAAAATGCTAGGTGTAGCCTTAGCCTAGGTCTTTGTATATGGAACTGTTTGCTGGATTTTAATAGTGCAGGTTCTGTTTGTACTTTAATGTAACATACAATTGTTTGTATCTAGAGGAGCCCCCCTTATGTCACTGGGCCCCAGTAACACCTGATTGCTTCTCTCCCCTGTTTCCCCAGGAAAATAAGCACATCTTTAAGAGCAGAAATTAATATAAGATCCTGTCTTATTTTCAGGAAAACACGGTATAGATATCTGGTTAGACGTCTCCTGGAATATTGTATGCCGTTGTGGAGGCCCTTTCTTTCAGAAAGATTATTAAAAAATACAGAAGAGTACAGCTCGAATTGTTTATACGGAGAGAGGGGGGGATAGGTTAGAAACATTTAAATATATCAATTAAAGCAGGAGTTCATGACAAGGAGGCATCTTCCAAAAGTTAAAGGGGGTAATTCATCAAGCAGCGAAGTGAGCTACGATGCGTTCGGCTCACTTCGCAAAT
>WMED01026005.1:0-10909 GCA_019650415.1 Pipa parva
AAAGACAGCCGTAATAGGCTGCTACTGTCGCAGTCGCGTCTTTATAATGAGAATATTGTCGCAGTATTGTTTTTTTTATGGGAAAATTGTCACAATCTTAACTTAAAAAATTGTTGCGACTTTACAATAGGGAAGTTATGGCGGATTTGCTATGGGAATCCGCTGTTTGAGAATTCAACAATTGAATTCGCACCATAGTGGATAACCCACTAAGTGTTAAGTAAATGGTTAAAGGAGCACTATTCCATACATGACATAAATGCATGCGTTATCTATGTTTATGCATGTTTGTAAGTGAACAGTAAAACTTTTCCAGCCATTTCATCAAATTGTATTACTGCAACACTTTCATTTCCCAGTTTCTATGAACTCTGCTGATAAGAATGTTCAGAGAATCTGCAGCTGACTGAATGTTTACAATGCAAAATTCCATTGATTCATGAGCAAACAGACCCTGCTGGCTCAGTGACATAATATACTAAAGGATCATGGTGGTATGCCAAATATACAGCTGCAACTCTGCAATACTACCAAAACAGGTTTGGTAACTAATTAACTTAGCTGACAATGAGATCATAACAATTACACCCTTCTATCAGGAGCAACATTTTTCTTACTAACTACAAAGATAGACTATGTCGGATGACTGGTAAAAAAATGCATACCTAAATATAAAAAATATAAGAAATGTATATAAGTGTAATATTCACTTATGTACTGTTAGTGTGATATGGTGAGGATGACATCACTGCACTTAACTGGGGGAATTTACATCACTCCACATGACTTCGCATCCTACTTCTATTGTGACTGTGTCCTTATCAGAATCGCATGCGACTGCGTCCGTAGCAGTTTGCTTGTCTGATATCCGCAGCTTCATTAATAAGGAGAAGTGATTATGCAACTAATTTGGTGATGTGACTCGAATTGTAGCGAGGTATATTTGATAGGTTAATTCATCCTTTAGTCAATAAGGCCCTTAATCCCTATGGGAAACTGTATAGCTGACCAGGGCTGATTTTCAAGTCAGTCTGGTTTAGGTTGGCTGTCATGTGACTTGGCGATTTACCAAGATGAAAGAGTGGGTATTCTGCTTCAGCCTGCATGTTCCATGGTAATATCCTCTGACTGGCTTATGGATTGACAGAGGAGCACTCCCCCTACACAGAGCTGCTGTCAAGAAACAATTAGTGTCAGGTAAAAATGCTTTGTTTCTCTCTTTTCTACTTCATTATTTATTCTGCTAATGCTATTTAAAAAAAAATGTTATTTTCATCTGTGTTTGGTAAATTTACCTTTATTAAGCTGTTGCCTCAGCAAGTTTCACTTTTCCTTTAAATGCAAATCTGGAGTTTCTCTGGGGGGGGACAACAAAAGCAAAAAACTAACGCTTCAAAAAATTAAACAGTCAAATTCAGCAACAAAGGAAGTTGTTTTTTTCCAGAGGTTCAACAGTGAAAACCATAGCGCCCAATTACCCTGGCATCTAATGGGAAGCCCCTGACCTCCACCCATTAGCCAAAGGTGCAGAGGGCAGTACATTGGGGTCAGTCCGTCACTGACCCAATCCCTAGCTCCTTGAAGCTCGGGGGGGAGGGGGGTAAAAAATATCTAGTTATTAAAAAATGAAGTAGTGGAATGGCCCATGTTATGTGAGATGCCCCTGATCTTCTTTTGTCTGCAAAAAAAGTCAACTTTTTGGACTGTCCTCTGTTTTGATCTGCTGCAGTCCATGGCGTCTTGATCGTTGTTGCCAAACTGCACACATTCCCAACTCAAATTAAAATCCTGGAAGAGTTTCACAAGCAGAGGTCCCTTTGCTGCCACTGCCACCACTAGTATACATAAATCATTAACCCCTGATCCTACTTAATAGAAAACTGTATAACGTTAGTCTACTAGGTCTGGAGAGGCCAACAGTTTGCAGAGCCATAAAACTGAATATGGATAAATAAAGGACTGGGTATGTAGAAAAACAAAAAAAAGTGACAATCTGACAATAAAAAATGATTAAAAGTTAAATAACGGTATAAAAAACAGAATTTGATCAATTGGTAAAAATGGCAAAACATGAAAATATATTACAAAAAATAGGCAAAAAAACATTTTCCCTTTAGTAAACACCCACTAAAGGCTGCAGTGGCATACCCACAGGAGGAGCGCCAGGCCCGGCCACCACCGCTGCAACCCCTGCACAGCGCCTCTGGAGAGGGGGCCTATCTGCACCGGGGCCGGCCTTCCCGAAGTTCTATCCCTGAGAGGTTATTCTATAAATCAGAGCCAACTATTCTTATTCTATTCTCTGCCAACCACACACCTTCCACATACTATTTTTTTTTTTATACAGTAAATGCAAATTGCACATGTACAATATCATGTTCCCCTTCATTTATTATTCTTAATTACTGGTGTTCTTTTACAATATTTACTGCAATAGATCTTATTTAAATGCACAAAAATGTATCCTAGAAATACAATAGGAAAAGAAATAAAGTCTATCTGTATTCCAAATGCTTTCTCATCAAACCAGACATTTACCAAAGCAGAAGAAATCCAGTAATCCAGGATTATGTCACAGGACCCTAACCTCTTGTAATGCTCCTTCTTTAAATATGCTAACTGAATGCTTCTCGTTTGGCAATTTTCCACTAAAAGCACTTCTGCCGCATGGTAATATTTCATTATGCTGTCTAAGAATGCATGGAAGCACTGAACATTTCTTTAATCACACTGTTTATGATTCTCATTACATTGAGGAAATATCTTGTGTATTAATTCATTACAATGTACATAGAACTGAATAAAAAAGAAAAAAAACATCTACTAAATAAATAAATAAAAATTAACGTCCCTTTGTTGTTGGATTAGACCTGGTTCTAGTAGTATGTGCGTTTAGAGTTCAATCACCTGGAAAGTTTATTGAAATTATGCTCATTTACAAGCAAGACTTTCTATTGTTTGCATTAGTCACATGTGGGGCATATTTATTAAAGCGGATTGATGCAATCAAAATACATCATACGTACATGTTGCAATAGCAATGCCAAATAGGCACCCTCCAGCTGTTATAAAACTACAATTCCCAGAATTACTGGGACTTCCATCAGCTGGAGGGCCACCCTATAAACATCTTTAGCACCTTCTGTGCTATTGTACTAGCATGTTTGAAAATTGACATTAAGATTGACAAATGATTTGCAAAATTCAGGTCTCTACCTTCAAGTTTTAAATATAATACATAAAGATTTCATATATTCCTTTAGAAATGGTTATTAAAGTAGACCAGTGTTTGTTTCGTGAAAGCGGCTACTCGTGTCACAGCCTAACAAGGGGTACCGTAATTATTCTTTTTTTTTTTTCTTTCCTTTGGTGTACAGTTGATACAATTCACCTCACATGAATTGGACTAATTCAATATCATTCAGTCGGCAGTCAGTGGAAATCTCAAAGCATCCAAGCCAGTAATAGATTCTGTAAAAAGATAGCACATGGGTATAAGTGCATAAGTAGTTTTTCAGTCCCAAGAGAGGAGAGCGAACAATCAGACATCCTGTTTCTATTTGTCTGTGTGTCAGGCACTTCAGAAGCAGAGTGCTCTGTGAGCAATTCGTTTACTACATAACATCAAGTACTTGCCTAAAAAAAATCACATACTTACATCTGTATGTACTCAGGAAAAGAGAAACCTGTCAGGGCATTCTCAGACCTGTTTTCTTTGATATCTGCCACATAGGTCCAATCTCATAACAACAATATGAATAACCTCTTGTTACCTTGGCACAATTCCCTCAGCTGTTGGACAGCCAAGACAAAACACACAATTGTATTTTTTAAGAAATCCATTGTCAACACAAGTGACAAGAGTCCCCAGTAATCTGCAAGTTTACCTAGAATGAATAAAGAATAAAACACTTCTGTCAAATGGTATCTACTGGTAGCAGATTACTGCATGGCACCTGCTCTGCTAAGTGCCAACTCTTTTATTGGATTCCATGGTTAAATGGAATAGTTTCCTGTTACTGATAGCAAATTATTTGCAAGCACATACATTTTCATCACAATGACATGAATCACCTCTTCTTACATCCCTCAGCTGTTAAACAGTTCATACAAAATAAACAAAATGACCTAAAAAAAATTCCTTTTAGGCTGGGATACGGTTACATTGTTTCAGTTACAGTTGGCATTGAATTTGAAAGTGTGCAGCCATAGCTCTAGTGCTCTCTAGTAAAGTCATTGAGAGGAATATCTAAGTAAATTCAATATGAACTAATGCAGGGGCCTCAAACAGGCAGCCAGGGGTTCGCATGGCCCCCTAAAGCTGTCATCTGCGCCCCCTGAGACACCAGAGTTGCAGAGACACCTTTGGGACAGCAGGGAGCAGACTGAGGGAAAAGCATGCCCACCAGTGACAAAGGGTGAATCCCAGCAGCACCTGCATTAGCGGGCTTGCTTCTCCCTCAAACCTAATGAATCGGGACATTATTGACTAAAGTGAGAATTCGACTGTTGAATTCTCAAATAGTGGATTCCCATAGCAAATCCGCGACTGCGCCAATTTTTCCATTGTAAAATCGCGTCTGCAACAATTTTAAATTGGCTGCTGCAACAATATTTCCGTACTAAAGTCACGGCTGTGATAATATTCTCATTATAAAGAGGCAGCTGCGGCAGTAGCAGTCTACTTTGGCCATCTTTAGCTAGCGAATTCACACTTTTATGCAGTAGTTTGGACTTTAGGCAGTAACCCCTCAGTGTTTACTGGAAGCACTAGAAGAAACTAGTGGGAGGGCAGAGTGTATCGAATGAGACCTGTCAACTTCACATTTTTCCTATGTGCGGCTCATTTACCTGGCTGAGTTTGAGACCTCTGAACTAATGTGCCTGCGCACCAGCGAACACAATACACTGCGTTTGAAAATGAAAATCAATTCACCAAAAATTCATACACATTCAAAACAGTTCAAAATGCTAAAATGCTATGGATGCACCACTCAAGCATTAGCATTGGATACTTCCTTGTGCTGCACACTGTGTTTTTACAGCTGTGGGAAAGAAGATGAAGAAGTGCACCGTCAATTATATTTAACAATGCCAGAAATTACAGAAATAGTGATAGTCATCTTACAAATAGGCCTCGTAATTAAATAGGTGAAACATCTAGACAAATAGGCCAGTTTTAACTTTCGTAGGTATTTAGCAATTCTAAATCCAGGGCCGAACTAGGTAATGTTTTAGCGTCTTAAACGCAGTTTTTAGCATGTATAGTGCCCAGGTATGAAAACACAGTGTAGCCTGGTTTAACAGACAAAGGAGAATTATTATTTTTATATAGTGCTACTATTTTACGCAGCACTTTACAGAGATTCATCATGCACTTCAGTCCCTGCCCCATGGAGCATACAATCTAGTTTTTCCCTATTTTGTCACACACACACACAAATGTTTTTGGATTGTGGGAGGAAACCAGAGTGCCCGGAAGAAACCCACACAAGTGTGGGGAGAACATACAAACTCCATGCAGATGAAGTCTAGGGTGGAATTGAACCTAGGACCTCAGCGCTGCTATGTAGCCGTGATAAACACTGAGGGGATAATTCACGATAGTGCGAAGTGAGGTGCGTAGTCTTCTCCTTACTTTGCACAGACTGTTATGCGCTCGCTGATGTCCAGCATGCGGACATCAGTGAGCGAATATCAGTCAGTGCGAAGTGAGGCGAAGACTGTGCACCTCACATCGCACTATCGTGAATTACCCCCTGAGACACCGCACTGAATATTTATAAAAATCCCAAAAGTTTTTTCCTGGTATATCAATATACCTTTAATTAGGTCGAAAACATTGATATAGCCGATACTGATATTTATTAATCCCCTTAAGACCTTTCACTGAAAAGTGTTCGCCTGGTTGAGGGAGGCGAAAACCCATTATTCCTTATGGAGATAGTGTCAAACATTTTTTTCTAAGTCCCCATGGAAAGGATCAGCAATATCGATGGAATAGGAGTTCCACTGAAAGTAATGTAAAGTGTAGCGGTAGTAACGCATCAGTATTTATTGATATTGCTAAATTTTATTCAGCGCTATTTATTCAGGAAAATCAAAAGTGCAGCGAAAAGGAAAAAAAAGTAAATAAAGCAGCAAAAAACTGTGAAACGAATTGAATTGCGGTGATTGAAGGTCAAAATGACCTTTACAAATGTACACCCCCAAAGACTGATCCTATGGCATTAATATAAAAAATAAAGGCAAAGTTGTTTTGCTTCTATTTATTAGCAAATTATCGTTCTATTTGAGTCTATTCTGCCCCGCTGCACCTGTTTTTTTATGTCTAGGAAGATCAGTGTTTAAGACCTGGTACAACATATGTATCGAACGTAGACGGACTTTATGATTTTATGAACTATTTTAAGAAGTGAAATTAACAATTGTCAATTTTATTTCACTCAAACCAGTCATTAGTGTAAAAAAAGGAGGCAAATTGTTACAATTTTTATGCAAAAAATGTAGGTTACCATAAGGTGCACTTTCAATGATTCAATTTTTACAACCAATGCCACTTGATACGTTTCCCCCAAAATAGTATCTGACAGCTTGAAGATTGGAGGAATGGGAAAGGCACAGAACATCTCCAAATCTGCAAGCAGATATGGACAGTGAGGAATAAAGTGCTTTATCTCAATGTCTCTGTTACAAGCACAGATCAGGAGAGAAACTGGTCTGCTAAGTAACACCTATCCTATTTTATTAGACAAATGTTAAAATAGCCAGAAATAGTTTCCTGTTACTGACAGCTTAATGACTAAAAGAAAGGGAGAGGGGTGCGGGAGTCTCCACCAATTAACAAGTTGCCAGGGACAGGGGAGGAAAATAGCACATGTCAGAATAATGAGTGGTTGTGAAGGCAGACAGAGAAAACGCTGGGAATGAAAACGATTAAAGGGGCAATTTTTACTGAATTTTGACACAATGTCACTGTTTTTGCCAGTTTTTCCAAGTTTTCAACATGATTTTTTTGCAGATTTCATCCCACATAGAAAATAATGGTTAACGCCAGGTTGTGGGTGTCAAACCGTTTGAAAGTATTTCTGAAACTGAAAAAAAAAATGTAATTGTCAGGTAGATAAATGCTACGGGGATGAATGTTATATAGAAACTGATGGCGATCAAAAGCTTGCAGCTAAAAACCTGCAGGAAACAGAAAATTACTGAGAAAAACAGGCAATAACTGAAAACATGAAAAATGGTTGAAACTGGCTAAATAAAGGGAAATACCATAGCAAAATACTTTTCAACACTTTTTTTTTTTTTGAATATCCCGTGCAACAACACAGTAGAAAAATATAACAATAAAACTTCCATCTTGCCTGTGGAATTAAAGGAACCGCAGGAACCAGGGCATTGAATCATTGGGGGTTGCATGCTTGCCAACCATCAGTCTATGGCAGAATTTCATCATTAACCATAAGTTAAGATCAGTAGAAAATATGGCAGTGACTTAAGCTTTCATAGGAAAGTCAGGAGTTTCCAGAATGAGAGACAGAGCAGGAGGCACTAGCATACCATCCAAGTTGCTACGGAGGCAAGGAGTGACTTTTTTAAAATGATGTCACTGGTGCACTGGCCACCTTCTCCCAATTGGCTGTGCGGTGGTTGATGCCAGCAATATTAACAATATGCATAGAGATATATTCACTTTTTTATATTAAGGAAGTAAGGTAGATGGATCACATAAATAAGTACTTTGATTATACTTAGAGGGGTCTTGTTCAGGAACTCTGTCACCTTTATGGACAGGTTACTGGCTATTTTCAGATTAGTACTATATGTACAGCTTGTGCTGGTCTCTAGAATCAGCTTACATTTGGGGCATATTTATAACAGGTATTTCACCTTGTTTTGACATTTTTTCCTTTTATAACAGAACTACAACCTCATCTATATAAAATTATCGTCCTGATTTTTTTTTCATTTAGCTGTGTCATCTTGTTCTTACAAAAATGAATACAAAGTGTAAGCTCTTACAGGCAAGGGCCTTATTCATTCCTATTGTTACTCTACATTGTATTATGCTTTGGCATGTGTTTATACCACGTAACATTACCTTGTGTGTTTACCTCACTATGTACAGCACCACAGAAGATGTCGGTGACAGATAACTCAATAATAATAAAAAATTTTAACTGAGATTGGATTTTACTACACAATATCTATTCACAGTTATTTCCTAGAGATGACTTTTTGTAAATGAAATGGATGGAGGAAAATGCCTTCTAAAAAGCAGAAACAATAGGCAATTGCCCAAAAAAAAGGAAACACTAATTTGGCTGAATTGTTTAACCTTTTCCTATCCAATAAAATTTCCTGTTCCGCCCATTGAAATCCTAATATTTTTTAGCCAAAAACTTGAAATTAGACGTTTCATGCAATATCAGTGAATTTTATCAAAGAAATTAGCAGGAAATAATACATCTGTAATATTTGGATGTCCCCTGCCAGGGGACCAAGGATCAGAATGGAATTTTTGGAATGTCCCCCTCTAGGGGACACAGGATAGGAAAAGGTTAAACAGGTACGATAAAGGAAGATTTTTATCCTGTTAATGTGCTCCCTATTTTTTGCAAACAAAAGAACATCAAACTTTTTTTTATCCGGCATTGAAATTTCACAGGTCAAAACTGGACAAAAATAAATAAATAAAAGTCATAAATCAGTGAAATGTCCATATATGGTAAACAATGAAAAATACTGGGCACTCAAGTATTAGGCCCTTGGACCTAAACAATTCTATGCACTGCTCGCTGGCAAGGGCATATTTACTACAGAGCTTTAAACACAATGTTACCCCAGTTTGCCCACACTCTTTTTTTTCCTACCATTTTCCCCTTTTTACACTAAAACCTAGGATAAAATCTAATCAAATCGAATGAATATTGTTTGCCATCCCTGGCCTAGTATAAACTATTATTTCCCATAGATAAGGTGTAGGAGTGTACATTGAAAAATATGTCAAAAATTGCATCAAAAACTGTAAGAAATAGAGTTGTCGTAAATAAACAATTACAAAAACTAGCCATGTCAAGTTGAACAAACCAACTTTCACTGCCCTTTCAGTTCTGAAGCTTTACTGTACACAATGATGCTGTAATAGTATTCACATTATCACGTGCTTTTAAAAAAAAAAAACATGGTGAACATTTCAAATAAAGCACAACAATATCATTAGTGCACTGAAACAGAAAGTTAAATATTACATCACATGGCTTACATTTCATGTTCTAGGCCCTGTAAATTGCTATACAGTAAAACACAACAAACACAATAGCACAGCAGCCTATTTGAGACAAGTCTACAAAACTAAGATCTACAAATTACTAAGCTCTTTTTGTTTTCTACATTTCTTTATGTCCAAAATTTACAATAAGTTACAGAACCTTTTTCATGCCAAATCAAATGAATAACTCGGAAAAAAAAATAAAAATATAAGCGAATGAGCACTGGGTTATAACATATCCTCATAACCACTTCCTCATGACGCCAATCAGCAGGTCACCAATGGAATGCAGTATTGTGTATATATATATGACTTGTACAGTAATTTATTACTGATTCCAATGATTCCATGTGGGAACTGCCGAAGTGCCCATCACCCTGAACCTGACTAAATCCCAAAACACAATTATCCTAGACATGAAGGGTGCAGATGACAGATTCCTTCACAGTGAGTTACTTTTTCTTTTATTATTCTCTCAGCACAACAGCTCTTTAAACAAACTGAACAAAAGCAATTGGCCCTGTCTAATTTCACTGATTGTCAGAGAACAGCCCAGTCTATTAAAACTGAGAGGCTGGAAAACCAAAAACAAACAAAAACAAAATACACTTTCACAAAACAATCTTTTTTTTTCTTTTTTTCCCTGGCATTTGGAGGGACTGCGGATTTCACAGCTCCCCCATCCCTGCATGCTGCAGTATAAACACACAGGCTGAGCTGTGACAGGGAACTGTACATAGACCAGCCATGCTGCACCAGGCAGCCAGGGGGATCAGGTTACTGACATTGCCTATGGAGCATGGCTAGGGCACTGGAAAGCCACCTGCACACATTTCTGCTATTCATCACATCGCTTGCATTAGACCAACTCATCAGTGACCCTAAATCACCCCCCATGCAAGGTGAATGCACACTGAGCTTTCCCCATACACATTCCCCAAGGCCCCCAGCATTCTGCTGCAAACACACCTGGGAATGGCTAGAAAGGGTCATCTGTGCCAACTAGTAGAGCAGTCAATGCCAACTGCCATTTGCTTGTAGGAGGGAGGAGGAGGAGGATAACATTGTACATTAGTAAATGACAAGCAGCTCTACCTTTCTGGATCTCTCAGCCTGTGTATAAGCCCTGCAGTCTCTCCTGCTCCTGCTTCTCCTCTGCTGCTTCTTTCCTACCCAAATCCCTGGCAGTTTCAGTAGTGGGTCGCTGTACAGACAGTCATGCCACTCATCCCCATGCCAAGTCCTTTACAGGAGTTGCGAAGTGGAAGGATTGGGGGGCCTCGCTGGCAGCTGATTGTAACAGGGAAAGAGATGAGAGCTGGAGGAGGTGGAGCTGAGGGGTGGGTTGGATGAGTGGAGCTGAGGGGTGGGTTGGATGAGTGGAGCTGAGGGGAGGGTTGGAGAAGTGAGAGAAGTGTGTGTACATACAGTGTGACAGGAGCCAGCACTGCCACCTCACAAGGAAAAACACTCATTCCTGTGCTGGAGATCAGCCCCTTGCTTCTCTTGTCCTCCCATAAGCATTACCCTGTGCCTGTCTGGCCGGCCTATAGTTACTGCCCAGCTTTACTGAGAGGTAACAGGGCAGCTGGAGAGAGGTAACAGGGCAGCTGGAGAGAGGGTAACAGGGCAGCT
>WMED01026007.1:0-10908 GCA_019650415.1 Pipa parva
ACATCCCTTTCTATGTCTCCTTGTCCCTAGTTCATCCTCACAATGTGCCATTAACTGTATTAAGAGAGTATTACATCCCTTTCTATGTCAACCTGTCCCTAGGTTACTCCAAACAGGAGCCCGGCCATCAGCCCCCTAATTCGCCATTATGTAAGCCTGCAACCATCGTTAGCATCCAAATAAATCAAGTATTCACATCACAGAGTTTGTTGAATACCTGAATATGGGGAAGTAGAGAATAAATTTGAATTCATACCTTTACGTGACTATTTAGCCTTTCATGAATAAGCCACTGGATGTTTTGTGGCAAAAAGTTAAAGCAACTCTTCTGTAATTGCTGCCGTAAAGTAGCTAGTGTAAATTAGTTCTTACTTTGAATGTTTACACTCACAGGTTGTCTGAGAATACACTATGGGGGGAATTCAGCATGCAGTGAAGTGAGCTCCGAAGTGTTCGGCTCACTTCGCAAATGTTATTATGCGCTCACTGATGTTGTCCTGCACGCGGACATCAGCGAGCGCATTAAAGGGATTCCAGTCTCGTCGAGGCAACTTTTTGGATCTCGCCAAGACGGGAATCCCTTTAATGCGCTCACTGATGTCCGCGTGCAGGACAACATCAGTGAGCGCATAATACCATTTGCGAAGTGAGGCGAAGGCTTCGGAGCTCACTTCGCTGCATGCTGAATTCCCCCCTATATGTACTGTTAGTAAGCTTAACAAATCACTTTCGCAGATTTTGTAGCCGCAAAGAGTACAAAGTTCAGATGTTCAAATTGCAAATACTATGTGTCTCAATCTGCATCTATCCAGTAAAATCATATTTAATATTGTTAAAATAAGACTTGCCAATACATTTCTAGCGACTGAAAAAGAGGCTGCCTGAACCATGTAGGACTTTTAAACTATTTATAAAGGCCTCAGGTTTTTTTTTCTTAAATCAGAGACAATGGTTTGCCACTTATATAATGATGAGCAGACGTAAGAACTAAAACAAGTTACATCCCATAGCATAGTGACCAGAAATAAAAATATAATTTAAAAAATAATTTGCCAGTTAAATGTTTGAATATTATACCATTTGTAAACATTGTTTGAAAGTGCTATATACACCTGGTTTTATCCATCAGTCTAGTAGTGGATTGGAAGGATCTTTTGTTGCTCCATAAGACTCACTTTTTTACCCACAAAAGTTGGGAGAAAATGCATGTGCATATTATGGAGCAAATGTTCCTTTTCTTCAGCTGCTGTGGGGAGCGTGTACACCGCCCCCACCCGCACCAGCTGAAGAAAATTTGTAGTACTGACCTTACGCCAGCGTACCAGCGAGCCGGTCAGCGCTTAACCAGACCGAGCTAGGCTGAGCATGATGGTGCTCCTTGGCGCCTTCACTTCTATTCGCAGCTGCACTAGTAGCAGCCGAATCCATGGTGAATAGAGCCGGCAAGAGCCGAAGGCACCAAGGAGCACCTCAACCTAGTTCAGTGCTGACAGGAGGCGGCTTGCTGGTACGCTGGAAGAAGGTCAGAAGGGAAACAGGCAGGAGGACAGACAAGAATGGGAGGGAAGGCAAGCAGGGGAGGGGTGGTATATTCTATTAAATATTTTAGCACACCATTTGGTTCAGAATATTTTTTTTTTAATTTTCCTCCTTAGAATCCTAGGTGAGTCTTATGGAGCGAAAAATACGGTATAGCTTTATCAGCTATTTGTGATATTTAATATTTACCCCAAAGAAACTTTTTTCCCATATATCGTTACTCATTCTTGTTGGGTTTCCCTGCTATCCGTTCCTGAATTTCTAGGCTGCTTTTTGGGCCAGCAGCCCAAACATGCTCAATAAAATCCCTGCTGCAACTATTAAAATTAGCTCCTTAAAGTAAAAGAACACTGCATTTTCTAAACTAGCAGCAAGCACAGCATTTGATTAGAAGCCAAAGAATTTGCTTTTGTTCCATAATGCAGGTTGCATCATTTATACGGTTCTTTAATACTTAAGTCTCCAGGTAAAGACTTGCCAAGGATAACATTAAAAGCAGAAAAACTAAACCAGGAAAAAATATTATTCACAATATAGATTACATGACAATATATTAACAAAACTTTTTGGAAAATTTGTTTTAAATCAAGATACTGAAAAAACAAATAAATTGTATTTTGTCCATAGAACCCCATTAATATGCAAAACATTTTCTATTTTTCTAATATGCACACACTATAATACAGTCTTAGAAGTAATAGACTGTGTCACAAAACTATATATTATTCCAATGCAGTACTTGTAAAAATGAAGTTGAATCTGTTTTAATCACTTTTTTGCTTTTCACCTACCTGCCAGCAACATACTAAACCCACAATCCTTCAAAGCTACCTACGTGATTATTTCTGCTCGTTCTGCATGCATAATTTCACAAGTACATGGCAGCTTCTGTAGCAATTCAGCTCCACCCCCTGTTGAGAAAGTTGGTGTGCTGGGCACTGGCTTCTACAGTGCATGTGTGAAAACAAGTGTATGTCTCATTTATATCCACAGATGAATGCACCATTCCATAACCAGTAAAACACTATGTGGGGTGTCAGGGTTAATGAGGTTAATATATAGTGGCCTAGCACCAGACGTTCTATAAGATAACACTAAACTGAGATGCTGCTTCATAGTATAGTGGTTCAGGATGGCAGACCCTGTACTTTCAACATATCAGTTCTGGTTAGGGTACATTATTTCTTCTTTAACAGATAAAAGATGGCTTCAACCACATTTTTTGGTGTTACTAGTACTTTAATGTTTAGCACAAAGACACGGAAAACATTAAGACAAGTAAACAAGAATGATAAAAATCTGTTCCTTTTTTACTGACTTAAACAAAATAATTTAAAACACCTTAACTGCCAATGTGTGCTGAACCACAAAAGCAAAAAACCTAGTTATAGGGAGGGGTGATATAAGCATATTGTGGATTTTCTCTCTTTAAAGTAGTGTGTCATTCTATTCAATTCTATGTAGTGAGAGTACAAAGTTATACAAACATAGTCACTGTATTTCACATTTTACGTACATTTTTATTTATATAGAGCATGGAGGTAGCATTGCTAAATATTTTAACAGTATATTTATTAAAGACTCAGGTGGCAAATGCTTGCAATAGCACTAATGAAGTGTCATGGATGCCCTATGAATCTGTGTCACACTTTTGCCTAGCCACTGAACCAGCATGTGATCCTAATGCAGGATCCTAATTCCAGGATCTTTGAGACAGTATCAGACAAACTCCTTAGTGGTCTTGGTTTTAAACACAACGTTTATATTCTTAGGTTAGTCTGTCTGGCTTACACTCTCACTCACCTCAAAACTCTAATACTAATGTTGGTTGTACTAATGAAATAAAACATTTTGTAAATATATATTTTTAAAAAAAAAAGTACCTTCAAACAGCATTTCTCTCTGTCATCTTCCCCGTCATCCTGCCTTTTCGTTCTCGGGTCGAATGGGCGGGGCTAAATGATGATTGACATTATAGCTCCTCTAATCAGATCCCTGCTAAATAAATTGTGATTTAAGGAATCCGATTGGAGGAGTTAAATTGTTAATCATCATTTAGCCCTGACCTCCCAACACTCGGGAAAGAAAAGGCAGGCTAACAGGGAAGATGACAGAGAGAAATGCTTTTTAAAAGTACATTTTTTAAAATACATACATATATTTACAAAAATGTTTATTTCATTACTACAACCTAAATTTGTATTAGTTTTGAGGTGACAGGTGCACTTTAATATCGTATTCCCACAGTCTGTCAATCCAACAACCAAATTAACAGACTGAACAATGTCTTAATTATCGGTCACTTGTTGCTGCACACACAATATAACTTTAGTTTCACACTAAATTTACAGGTAGTCTAAAGGTAGACAATATGATATTTTTCAGAAGACAAAGCCAACAAAATTATCTTATGGATCCTCAAAAGACCATGTGTTGTACACACAGTGCAACAATTTTTCCTACAGTCGTTTATTTTTTTTTTTAAATACAAAAGCTAGTATACTGCACATTATTAAATACTACACATCACCCATGTTCATATCAAAATTAGGTTTTATAGAAAAAAAAAATACTAATATACACGCACACAAACCTACAAACAGGAAAAAGCTATGTGGATTTATTATAAGATTTTGGTCACTCTCTGGGACCTTTACACTGGTATACCTACAGGGGTCACAGTGAAGACCTGGACCGGTGCTCAAGGTCAATTGTGCACTGCGACCTCCCATCCCCCTCAAAGTTTCACCCCTGGACCTCTATCAAACCTATATACTTTTATTTATCTACTTTTTTTTTTAAGGATGTGTACCCAGGCATTTGTTATAAATTTATTCATCTTTAGACAACATTTATCGGGGATATTTACAAAAGTTGAAAAAATAAAAATTCAACTAGTTTATTGCTAGCTCAAATGCACTAAATCTACTATTTCAAAACTTCTTAAACCCCTTAAGACCTTTTTTCCCCATTGAAAAGTGTTCACTTGGTTTAGGGTGGTGAAAACCTATTATTCCCTATGGAGATGATCCTTCAACTTAGCCAAAGTCAGATCAGTTTTCCTGTCGAAAAAGACTTACAATATCGATATAAAATAGACTGGAACTCTACTGTAAACAGTTAAAAGTGTGGTAGTATTAACGCATTGATATTTATCAATATCGGTATATTTTATTCACCCCTATATGAATAGGACATATTGAAAAGTGCATCAGTCAATAATGCAGCGAACAGTGATGAAACAGATTAACTAGGTTGAAATAACCTTTATAAATACCCTCTTTTGAGTCTATTTGCCTGCCAATGCAGCGCCTTTAGCTATTAATCATGCATCTAAGTGCAAATTCACCAATTACATGCTGCCAGATATAAGTGGCAAATAAGGAGGCTTATTCCAAGAAGACAAGGTGGGAAAAGGAGCAAAAAAAGCAGAAATATGCTGCAAAACTTTACTGTTGTCACTACATGTTTCGGACTACACAGGCAAAATATCATTTTGATTCAAATAAGGAGACTTATATGGCTGGGTTCCTATGACTATTTTGATGTCATAGAAAATATGCTGCTAAAGTGTCTATATCAGACCTGGGCAAGGTGCGGCCCACGGACCGCATCCGGCCCGCCTCCTGTCTCTGACCGGCCTGCCCGGGATCACCCCTCTCCCTACCTGCTTATTCCTTGAGCCGGCTTGTTCCTTGAACCGGCGTTTAGCGCTAGCGTCCCTCCTCTTCCTCCTGCAACTTCCTGCCAGCGGCAGGAAGTTGACAACTTCCTGCCGCTGACAGAAAGTTACAGGAGAAGGAGGGACTCTGTAGCGCTGTAGTCTGGGAGGGGGTGCGTGTGGGGGCAGCACAGTCTGGGAGGGGGTGCGTGTGGGGGCAGCACAGTCTGGGAGGGGGTGCGTGTGGGGGCAGCACAGTCTGGGAGGGGGTGCGTGTGGGGGCAGCACAGTCTGGGAAGGGGTGCGTGTGGGGGCAGCACAGTCTGGGAAGGGGTGTGTGTGGGGGCAGCACAGTCTGGGAGAGGAGTTGTGAGGGCAGCAGAGTGTGGGAGAGGGGTTGTGGGCACCGCCATTACAGGGCCGATTGTGCGCCCGTCCGCGAGACACAGCAATGGAGGGCGTGGCCAACCGCACGCTAGACACGCCTCCGGTCCTCTGAAGCAATCCGGGCCATTCACGGGGCCCGATGGCAATAATAATTGCCCACCCCTGGTCTATATGAACTAGAAACTGTGCTATTGAAAGCAATGTAAAAAACTGCCGACTTTTTGTCACAATACACTTTGGGGCAAAACTAGCAACATTGTCTTTTAATTTTTTTACATTAATAAATGCATATTGTCATTATGTTGTCTACGTAAAGATGTCTATACATCTATTCATAAAAATTTCACCACAAATACGCACTCGCTCCTATTTGCCAGACAGATCTGGGTGCGAAATTTAGTAAAGTCGGAAAGACCGCTCTCTGTCTTTCAGATATTATCACACGAGGTTTGACACTGTTCTCGCAAGATTTTTTATTTTCAAGATTGAGTGTTACAATCTTGATATTTCTAATTTTTTGATGGAAAGGTAGCCATACATTACATTAGTAGTATGACTATTTAATTGAAAAATCAAGATCAAAAACTCAAAAAATATCTCGCGAGAACACTGCCAGATTTCGTGCGATAAACTCGCAAAGAACAAGGGGGTTATTCACTAAAGTCAGAATTGTTGCGTATAGGTGCAAACTCACCAGATAAAGATAGTTGCAATAGGCTGCTACTGTCGCAGTCGCATCTTTATAATGAAAATATTGTCGCAGTTGCAACTTTATTATGGGAAAATTGTCACAATCTTAACATTAAAAAATTGTCATGACTTTACAATGGGGAAATTGTAGCGGATTTACTATGGGAACCCACTGTTTACGAATTCAACAGTCGAATTTGCACCTTAGTGAATAACCCCCAGACAGTGGTCTTTCCAACTTTATTGAATTTTGCCCTAAGCATGCAGTTTAGTGAATAAACTGAATTTGTAATTAATTTTTTAAGTATCTTGAATCAACTCTTTCATGAATAAACCCAATATGGGTTTAATGAGTCTAAGTGGATAAAGCTCTTCCCTCTGATCTGATTGTTATATATAATATATATATTTATTGTATGCAGTGCACGCAATCTCAGCATTTAAAAGAAAAATCAATGTCCCTATGATATATAGTTTTTCTAAGTAGCTAATTTCAGTTTGTCTAAGAGTTACACAAAGACTGTGCATTTTTCCAAACACAGTTAAAGTGCATGTTATAGTGGAGTGTGACACACTCAGACTTAGGCATTTTAGATTCAATTGGGGCACACACACCTGATAGAACAGACAGAAAAGTAAACACTATGGCCCTAATTCACCATTGTGCGAAGTGAGCCGCGAAGCGTTCAGCTCACTTCGCAAATGGTGTTATGCACCCGCTGATGTCCTGTGCGCGGACATCAGCGAGCGCATTAAAGGGATTCCCCTCCCGGCGAGGAGACTTGAGTGCTCTCCCGGGAGGGGAATCCCTTTAATGCGCTCACTGATGTCTGTGCACAGGACATCAGCGGGTGCATAACACCATTTGAGCTTCGCGGCTCACTTTGCACAATGGTGAATTAGGGCCTATATACAGTCTAACTGTGACATACTGCTACACACAAGTTTTTAAACACCAGTTAAACCAAAGTGTTACAAACTTTGTTTGTTCCTATGTCATAAAAATACAGTTTACTCTAGTATTAGAAACAGTATGGCAAGTTGTTGAACACAATAAAACTGACTGTTTTAGCAGAGCCAAAAATTGCAGTCTGTATAATGTTTATCTTAGAGCAGGGGTGGCGAACCTTTTTGGCCAAAAAGGTGACGTCACCCACAAACGCACACCCCGAAGTGCTGGTGCTGGTGAGTGACGTAATCACACCAGCGCCAGGGGAGGAGCGCACACACATCGGGGGAGGAGAACTCCCCTGCTCGTGTGCGCTTCTTCAGTGCAGGCCATGGATCCTGCCTGAAAACTTTCATATCGGGTCCACGGCCTGTACTGAAGGCAGGGTTTGGCGATGGCTCGCATGCCAACAGAGAGGGCTCTGCGTGCCCTCTCTGGCACGCGTGCCATAGGTCTTAAACATGAAGTATAAATACCCATCTCTTGTTGTTGCCTACACATGGTACAACTCAAATTTGTACAATTTTATAACAGTTAATTACACTATATTTACACTAGAGCATAACTTACCCCATACAGTCTACAGGGCCACATTCTGAAAAAGATAAATTCATCTCACTACAATTTGAGTCACATTGCAAAAATATTCACAAATTCACTTCTCACTACTGACTAAGTGGAGAATACACTTGTTGAACAGCGGCGATTGCTGTTCCATGAGTATTGTGGTGTAGTCAGGTGGATAGAAGTAGGATGAGAAGTCATGTGGAGTGAGGTGAATTCGACAAGTAGAGGGCAGTGACACCAGTCTCATTATACAACACTAACTGTATTCTGTGAATATTCTATCTGTTTCTATGTCACCTTGTCTCATGCTGAGACTTAGTCACAGTCGCCATCGTCACTTTTGTACTTAAGCAACACTGGAGCCCTGCCATCAAACCTTCAATTCATCAGTCTGAAGTATCAAAGTCAAACAGGTGAATTTGGAGCAGAACACCAATTAGCATCAGCACCACTCTTTTGTTTAGTCAACAGTAGAAGTCACACGCACGCAAAGCAATGCAAAGAGCTCAGCAAGATCGCAACTAAAGTAATTGCCCGAATTGGTCGCGTTGTTCGCCACTTTGCAGAGTCAGACCATGGAAAAGTGGAGAATAGACATGAATTCAGAGCTTTATGCAACTATTTGGACTTTTGAAAATGTGGTCCTCAGTCTTATATGGCATAGCAGTATACACAGAGTCTAAGGACAAAGCTACCATAATGAGAGTAAAACCATGACAAAATACAAACAAAATACACATTACTGATTTCCATGGAAACTGTGTCAAACTTTTTGTCACTGTGTCTATAGGCCATTTCACCACATATGGACCAATATCACACCATCTATACACAAAAAGACAGGACATTTTACATGGCTGCTGCATAAGCCAATAGTGTTTTAACAAGGTAAAAAACATGTAATAAAACCATGACAAACTGCCTAGTGCAGCTTTAGCATCTAAAAAATAAAATTATATAACATTTAGTTCACTGTGAAGCAAAGCAACAGAGTTATACAGTACAAATATAAAGTCTTTGTCTCAGAGCAAAGTGTAAGACAAAATCATGTACTCTATATAGAAAGGGTCTCAAGTATACAGCCCCTAAGACCATCATCTGTGACCAGCGGCGGGGCACCTGAGTTTCAGAGACATCCTTGAGACAACAGAGAGAAGTATGCCCGCCAGTGGTGTAGGGTGACAGCTCCCTCAGAAGCTGCAGAGGTGGTTATGCCTCTCCTTTAGACTGCTTCCTTATCTCATGCGCACAGGTAAGGAAGCAGCGTTCAGAAGCGGGGCAGAGTGTAACTAACTTCAATTTTTTTTCTATGCGAGGCCCATTTGCCCAGCAAAGTTTGAGATCCCTTCTATATAGTATACTTGTATAAACATAAACAGAGTGTAAGTGCTTGCAACAAAGTCCATATATAGTATTTATCTCACTCTGGGAAATAAAAATCAAAAGAATCCACAACAACACAGAGTAACACCATTTTACAGTCTAGTCTTTGGGGGTTATTCACTAAAGTCCAAATTGTTGGGTATAGATGCAAATTCGCCAGATAAAGACAGTTGCAATAGGCTGCTACTGTCGCAGTCGCATCTTGATAATGAGAATATTATCGCAGTCACAACTTTATTATGGGAAAATTGTCTCAATCTTAACATTAAAATAGTGTTACGACTTTACAATGGGGAAATTGTTGCAGATTTGCTATGGGAATCCGCTGTTTGCGAATTCGACAGTTGAATTCTCACCTTAGTGAATAACCCCATGAATCTCAATGTAAAACAGAGGGGTACACATTCCTGTGGCAATATGTCAGACACAAAAAGCATGGCACAAACTCACACTCTGTAAAAGTATAGTGTGTCACAAACTCAAACTTATAAAATATTTATCTTACCAAAAACGCACACAAAAAAAAAAATGAAAATGAAAAGTGCCCATTACAACACAAAGTAATGCAAATGTGAAGTTTAGCTATTTAATCTCTATCTTATTGTGACATTCCCAAAAATAACAATGGTCTGATGTACAATACTGAGCAACACAAATGTTAAGTTATACAGTCTGTGCACTCTGCATGGAACCAACTGTAACATCCAAATAGTGTTCAAGCAGACTATAAAAATCTTTGTTGTGTTTATCTCTGTGTTACACAAAAGGAATTGCAGACTGTTCTAGCAGAGTTTATCACAAACTTGTACAACTTACACCATTTATATCTCTATCAAACAAATACAAAGTCAGTGTCTTTTCCAGCATAGCGTAAACAAACCCTTAAAATAGTTATTGTGTTTCTCACACACAATACTTAGGCAGGGGCTGTTTCAACAGTGTTACACAAATTTACACAGTCTATATTTCGCTGCTGTCACAGCACATACAAAAAATGCACTAAGTGCTCTTGACATGCTCAAACACAAATTCACAACGTGCACTTATTGCCATTGGCACACTATAACAGACTCACATTGTGCACTTGGAGCCCTTGGCATTCTCTAACATACACATTGGGCACTTGTGACTCTTGTTATGCTATAACACACAATAAAAGTGCACTTATTGCAGCTGGTATACTAATATACACACTCACAGAGAGCACTCGGCGCACTTGGCACGCTGTAACCCACACGGCGCACTTGGCATGCTCCAACACACACTCGGCGCACTTGGCACGCTCCAACACACACTCGGCACGCTCCAACACACACTCGGCGCACTTGGCACGCTCCAACACACACTCGGCGCGCTCCAACACACACTCGGCGCACTTGGCACGCTCCAACACACACTTGGCACGCTCCAACACACACTCGGCGCACTTGGCACGCTCCAACACACACTCGGCGCACTTGGCACGCTCCAACACACACTCGGCGCACTTGGCACGCTCCAACACACACTCGGCGCACTTGGCACGCTACAACACACACTCGGCGCACTTGGCACGCTCCAACACACACTCACACTCAGTGCAGGATATGTGAGAATGCTGAGACACACACAGAGAGAGAAGCCGCTGTCCCCTCAGCACCAACACTCCCAGGCCTGCTCAGCCTCACTTCTCTCCTCCAACTTCCTTCCCCCCCACCCCCAGCCTCACCCCCGGCCTCCTGCCCGCCCCACA